>ML110611.1:32749-79412 GCA_003697995.1 Taxidea taxus jeffersonii
CTGAAGGCAGAGGCTTTAACCCACTGAGCCACCCAGGTGCCCCAGTAATTTTTTTTAAATATTTTATTTATTTATTTGAAGACTGAGATCATAAGTAGGCAGAGAGGCAGGCAGAGAGAGAGAAGGGGAAGCAGGCTCCCCGCAGAGCGAAGAGCCCGATGTGGGGCTTGATCCCAGAACCTGAGATCATGACCTGAGCCGAAGGCAGAGGCTTTAACCCACTGAGCCACCCAGGCGCCCTGCCAATAATTTTTTTTAAAAGAAAGATTATTTTCATTTAGCCAATACCTTTTATAGGTGGTATAATTAGTAATTATATGTAATCAGAAATCTATTTTTTTACCTTCTTACATAAGAAGAAATAAAAATTTATGGAAAATTATATAAAGTAAAATATTGAAAGCAATTTCAGTAAAAAATAATAATACCACAAAAATGGAGATATACCATCTCACTGAAGATTATGGATTTAATTAGATTTATCATTAAACAGAATTTTAAATAAAAATAAGCATACATTTTGAGAAAAAATATATTGGATGCAGTTGAAATACTGTGCTTTGAATCAAGTCCAAAATCTTTCTCTAAATATCTATTATAATATTCTTCTGATAGTGATTTGAAAATAAGTATCTCAGTTGAAAAACCAGAGATAAAGAATCTGCTTTAGTATTGGTCTTACTCCTTTTAGGTCACCTTCTCTAGGAAAACTTCTGTGATTCTCCCTCTCTCTCTGTCTCTCTCTGTCTGTCTCTCTCTTCCCTCCTCCTCCCACTCATCCACCCACATATCCATACATGTTTATGTACATACATATCAGGAAAACCTACCTGACTCTACATACATACTTACCACAATTTCAAAAGAAAATCTTCTATAAATTGGAGTATAACACACAAACGTATCTTAAGCAATAGTTCAATGAATGTTCATAAACCGAATGTGTAGGTGTTACCATGACCTCCATCAACAAACAGAACATTTAACAGCACTCTAGATCTCCCCACCTACCTTCTTGAATTTTTATTACTATTCTAACAGTGAATAACATAGGTTAGCTTCATCTGTTTCTGAATTCCTTATAACTAGAATCAAACAAAATGTATTCTTTTGTATATGTCTTGTTTCATTGTAAGATTTCTCCACGTTGTTATAATACTTCATTTATTTTAACTGATGTGTTATTTGTTATTATATGAATATGGAACATTTATTTATCTATGGTACTCTTGATACACACTTGGGTTGCTTTTAGTCGGGTGTATTTTGAATAATGCTGCTATGAAAACATATATATATATTTGAGGTATATGTATGGATATTTTTATATTGGGTATATGACTAAGAGTAGAAATACTGAGTCATAGGGAACGTATTGGTCATTTTAGTTGATAAATTTCCTGCAGTGGTTAAACCAAGTTACATGCGCATCCCTCATGTGTGAGAGTTCCAAGTCCTGGCAGTGTATTATCAATGTGTTTAGTTTTGGCATTCTTGTAGGTCTGTAATGTTATCACGTTATGACTTTAAGTCACATTACCCTGATAATGAATGACCTACAGAATGGTTTTGTGTGTTTATTGGGAATTTGCATAATCTTTTTTGTGAAGTGCCCATTCAGGTTTTTTGTTTTGTTTGTTTTTTTCCCCCATTTTCACTTGGGTTTGTCCTTTTTCCTCACTAATTTGTATAGGTTCATTGCATATTCTTGGTATTAGTCCTTTTTGGTATGATCTGGTAAAAATATCTTCTCCCACTCTATAGTTTATCTTTTATAATCTTCTAATGATGTTTTTGAGGAAGAGTTATTAATTTTAATATAGTTCATTTCATCAATCTATTTTTATGGTTGGTATCTTGTGTCATGTTTAAGAATTCTATACCTAATGAAAAGTCATGCAGGTATTTTCTTATGTTAACTTTTAGAAAGCTTATTTTATTTTTGTACCTTTTATATTTATATCAAAAATCCATCTGGAATAGATTTGGTGGAGGGGAAGGTAAAGGGTCAGTTTTGAGTTTTTTCCACATGAATATCCTTCTGACCATGCATTATTGATGGAAAAGACCTACCCTTTCTCCACTCCCCAATGTCTTATGTGTCGCTGTGTCATAAATCGAGTGATGTCTAAGTCATGTGTAGGTTTATTTATGGATTATTTTGGTCCTTTGTTTTTTTTTTGTTTTTTTGTTTATCTTTATACCAATATTATACTGTCTACATTTCTATAACTTTTTAATCTGTGGTGTATCTTTTTTTAACATTGTCTCGAATGTCCTTGATTTTCATTTCTATATAAATTTTAGAATCAGCCTGTTAATATCAGGAGCAACATATTCTTTTATATAAGAACAAGATTTGTATTGAATTACATTGAACCTGTACATCAAATTGAGAAGAATCTTTTTTTCACAGTATATTTTAACAAACATTTGCAAATATATTCCAGCCTATATATAAAGAGAACAAAATAACAGGATCATGATGTGTTTAGTCAGGGAATACAATGGTTGTGGTTGTTTAATATTGGAAATTCAGTTAATAATTCACCATAACAGAAATAAAAAGGTATCACATAAACTTCTCATGGATGCAGAAAACAAAAACAAAAACAAAAACAAAAAACCTTTGATCAACTTGAAATGTCATTCATGATAAAAGCTCTTAGCAAATTAGAAATAAAGAGGAACGTATTGTCCTAAAGAGAGATTGACAACTACTTCACTGAATCTGAGGTTGGAACAAGGTTGTGCTATACCACATTTTCCTGAAGATCCTGGCCCAGAATAAGGAAATTAACTCAGAGTTATTATTTCCCAGCTGCCTTCTGTAGAGTGGGTGTTCCAATGACGAGAAGTAGAAGCTGCCAGTCTGAAAACTGGCACAATGTCATTTCTGGTATGGTCTCTTAGTTGAGGTAGTGATAGAATCACTCATATTCGAGAGAAAGGGGCATAGATCCCACCTCTCGATGGGAAGAATGGCAGAGAATTTATCACCACTATTCTTAACTAGAAGCTAGTTAATTTTTATAATAAAACTTGACCTCTAGCTTGGTTAGGATAAACTTGGGCTCTAGCTTCACTGAATATAAAATAATTAGTCACTGATTTTCTTTCTTGGGGTCTTCCTAAGCTGTGTTCTATTGTTTTTCAGCATTGATGTTGCTATGGAAAATGTTGTAACAAGATTCATTCTCTTCCTACTTACAGCCAAAGTGGGTTTTGTTTATTTATTTTGATCTTTTTTCTCTTGGCCACATTGCACATAGATAAATATCTGTCTTTATTATAAGGGAAATATGGCCCTCAAATGTGTTTTACATGTGTGATTTTACCTTCTTTAATATATATCATGTATACTGAATATATATTCAAGCTTTTGGATGCATATCAAGATATGTATTTATATGTATGTGTAATTTGTGTGTATACACACACACAAAGATTTATATCTGCAAAATTTTTAAAAATATATTTCTTTTATTTATTAGAGAGAGGGCACAGGTGGGGAGGAGCAGAGAGAGAGGGAGAGAGAGAATCTCAAGCAGACGCTCCACTGAGTGAGGAGCCCAGATAAAGGGACTCTGAGACCTTTATCTCACAACCCTGAGATCATGACCTGAGCCAGAGTCAAGATTCAGATGCTTAACTGACTGAGCCACCCAGGCACCTCTATATCTCCTAACTTTTAACCTCTCTTTTACATTTCCATTATTTTGCTCAATTTTCTCAAGTCTCTTCCTCCTGTGTTTTCCACAAGTCTATTTCTTGGTTCTTGTAATGTGACCATCTTTGGTTTTATTTCTCCTTAAGCTCATGTATCTATTCCTTGAGTTCTTACAGAGATTCTATTTTGTTTATTCAATTTGTCTATCATTTTTACTTGCTTTGTATATATAGTCTTAAATTTGCAATATTCTTTTCCTCCTTATTCATCAGTATACCTTCAGATATTTCATGTTGCTACTGCTGCTGGTAGTTCTCCTTTTCTTCTTCCTCCTCCTCCCTTTCCATTGGTACTTCTCTTGAATGGGTGTGATGGAGGTTTCTTTACTGACAGAGAAGGAATAGTCAGCTGGCAGTTTGTAGTGTGATCTCATAGCTTTACATTTTTTCCTCATTTTCTTTCTACCTGAAGTAGTGAACTTGTTCTGGACTAGTAGCCAAACCTTCTGGCTCATAAGAATGTTAAGCATGTCTAATTTAGGACATGATCCTTTAGTTCAGTAATGTAGATCAATATAATTTCTGTTACAACTTACGTTAAGAACTTACCCTGTAAAGATGATATATCAGAATGCTCAATAAAACTTGCATCTTCTCTGGGTCTTGTATTGCCATTCTGATCAACAGGGCATGGGGTTTACTCCTTAGGATGAACCTTCTATTTTGGGAAACCCATGCTGTATCCACCCTGCCTCTCCCTCACAATGATCCCTTATGGGGTTTTGGGTATATTCAATTTTTACTTTTGTTGATATTTTGAATTGATTCCAAAAGGAATAGAGGAGTAAAGTTCTAAACTTCAAAATACACAGCTGGTGGTTAGTATACAGCATTTGTATATAATAGAAGGTTGATTTTCAGTATTTGAGCAGATGAACCTGACATTTTAAAACTATTTTCAGGGATTCCTGGGTGGCTCAGTTGATTAAGCATATGCCTTCGGCTCAGGTCATAATCCTGGGGTCCTCAGATCTGGCCCCACATCAGGCTCTCTGCTCAGTGGGGAGCCTGCTTCTCCCTCTCCCTCTGCCTGCTGCTCTGTCTGCTCACGTTCACTTGCTCTCTCTCTCTCGGTCAAATAATAAACAAAATCTTTTTAAAAAATGATTTTAATGTCATTTAAATATAAATTTTACAAGTTACTTTTGTTAGGAAATACCACATAACTAATTTCTATTAAATCTTTATTTAAATGTTTTCATTTATTGCTTTCTTTCTTCTTAAAGTTATTCTAACATCTTGATTCCTTTTACTTTTCAGATGCAACAACTGTTCCATGAGAATTATGAACATAATCGGAAGGGTTATATCCAAGACCTTCACAATAGCAAAATCCATGCAGCCATAACACTTCACCCCAACAAAAGGCCTGCCTACCAATACAGGCTTCATAATTATATGCTCAGCCGCAAGATTTCTGAACTCCGCTACCGCACCATCCAGCTCCACCGGGAGAGTGCTTTGATGAGCAAGCTCAGTAACAGTGAGGTGAGTAAAGAGGACCAGCAGCTGGGAGTGATGCCTTCTTTCAACCACTTCCAACCCCGGGAGAGAGATGAAGTGATAGAATGGGAGTTCCTGACGGGCAAACTCCTTTACTCAGCATCTGAGACCCAGCCTCCTCGACAGAACATCAACAGCATCCTAAGAACAGCCCTGGACGACACGGTCCTGCAGGTGATGGAGATGATCAATGAAAATGCCAAGAGTAGGGGACGGCTTATTGACTTCAAGGAAATTCAATATGGCTACCGAAGGGTTGATCCCATGCATGGAGTAGAGTACATTTTGGATTTACTCCTCTTATATAAAAGACACAAGGGGAGGAAACTAACTGTGCCAGTGAGACGTCATGCTTATCTTCAGCAGTTGTTCAGCAGGCCTTTCTTCAGAGAAACCGAAGAGCTAGACGTCAACAGTCTTGTGGAGAGTATTAACAGTGACACTCAGTCATTCTCCTTTATATCTAATTCTTTAAAGATACTATCTTCTTTTCAAGGCCCCAAAGAAATGGGAGGGCACAATGAAAAGAAAATACACATTCTTGTTCCTCTCATTGGAAGGTATGACATTTTCTTAAGGTTCATGGACAACTTTGAAAAAACTTGTCTTATTCCAAAGCAGAATGTAAAGCTGGTCATCACCCTTTTCAGTAGGGATTCTGGCCAAGATTCCAACAAGCATATCGAGCTGATAAAAGAATATCAGAACAACTATCCTAAAGCAGAAATTACCTTGATCCCCATGAAGGGAGAGTTTTCCAGAGGTCTTGGTCTTGAAATGGCTTCTTCCCAGTTTGACAATGATACTTTGCTGCTATTTTGTGATGTTGACTTGATCTTCAGAGGAGACTTTCTCCAACGGTGTAGAGATAATACAATTCAGGGACAACAGGTATACTACCCCATCATCTTTAGCCAGTATGACCCAAAGGTAACCAATGGAGGAAATCCTCCCACTGATGATGACTTTGTTTTCTCAAAGAAGACTGGATTTTGGAGAGACTATGGATATGGAATTACCTGTATTTATAAAAGTGATCTTCTGGGTGCAGGTGGATTTGATACCTCAATACAAGGCTGGGGACTTGAAGATGTCGATCTCTACAATAAAGTCATTCTATCTGGCTTAAGGCCTTTCAGAAGCCAAGAAGTGGGAGTGGTGCATATTTTCCATCCAGTTCATTGTGACCCTAACTTGGATCCTAAGCAGTATAAGATGTGCTTAGGATCTAAAGCAAGTACTTTTGCATCCACCATGCAACTGGCTGAACTCTGGTTGGAAAAACATTTGGGTGTCAGGTACAATCGAACTCTCTCCTGACAGTCCAGGCAACACATATTGCCTTTTTCAAGGGGAGTTTACCTCATTGTTGGTTATTGTTATTTTTATTTTATTGTTATTTTTATTATTATAATTATTATTGTTATAATTTTATTTTGTTATCCTGGTCTTAAACTACTCTTGGTTGTTTTCCAAAGGGTGTTTGTTGACCTCAAGCAAGAAAAGTCTGCAGTTCACTGATATTTCAGATTTCTACTGAAGTCAATTCTCTATTACTTTTATATATCTTTATTTGAGATTGAGTTAAATTGTGGCAATCAAATGACTTTTGAAGCTCATTCCACATGAGAGACAGCTTAGAATGTTCTCTTGGGGCTTAAAGATGCAATATTGACTTTTATTTTGTTTGTTAAATTCAATGTGATACAAATATTTACTGGTGAAAGGTACCACAAAAGTGCTTTATGCTTCCTATGGGGAAGGGACTCTGTAACATAAACTTGAGTTTTGTAATTTATACAAGGACTTAAATATATAGACAATAATTTTCTTCATCTTTAGAATTTTTAAAGTAAATGAACACTTATGATTGTATGTTTATTTTTTAAAAAAAGTTTTAAAAATTGAGGAGTTTTGTTCCACAAGCAACCGGTACTGGCTACCCTGGTCTTCTGACAATTATGTACTCCTCACAACTGTCTGCTATAAATGCGAATGAACTTTATTTTCTCAAGGAAATATGATTTAATTAAATATTCATGTACATTTTAGAAGCTTTATGAAACGATGTCCTTCATTTGCTGGCAAGAAGATAAAATATGACAGAACCTGGTTATTTATAATAAAACACAGGTATAACAGTAATCTTTTCCAAAAACCCTGAAGAGGTTGTGTTGTTTCCTTTCAGTCATACCTGATGTATTTCTTAGCAGTCATACTCACCAAATGTGCTTGCTACATAGACTGGAAAAGTTAATAAGGGATTATGGGCATACTGTTTGTATTATTATGCTTTAAATCCTGGCCTTTCACAACTGATTAAAATGAGTGGTTTCTTTATTCAATAATTTACATTCCAGGAGAAGCATTCTTCCTCAATCTCTTCAGCTTTGTGATCAAACTGAAGCAAGAACAGGTCAGAAACTGCCTTTAATTTGGGTTAAGTTGGGTTTTCACAAAATGTAGCAGATTGTACATACTGTTCTGCACTTTGATTTTCTTTTTTCACACAATAGGACTAAAATTTGCTTCAAATTTTATTTGAAAGTTGTAAGTTGCTACCATTATTTGGAACTAATTGCCAGGAAACCATACAGCATTTGCCTTCGTGATGGTTTTATACAGGGTAATGGTCTCCTTTAGTGAGGACATTTAGGGAGCCTCCAAAAAAAAATAACATTGCTTAATGTTGTGACAAATGTGATGGCACTCTCCTTGACTATAACATATAATCTTAATAATGTCAAACTCATTAGAAGGGAATTGATGGCACTTTTAGACGTTAAAAATCTTGACAGGGCTAACAATTCAGAATTGATCTCTGCTCTAATATTTTCTTGGCCTTCATAAACCTTTGCTTTTTTCCTACATTATGTGGCTTACCTCTCTTAACAGTTTTTTTTTTTTCCCCTGAACAGTAAATATATTAACATGCAGTAAAGATAGTCATTTGGGAAGAGCTACTCCAAACTAATAATTATTAATGATTTCATTAATGAAGAAAAGAAATCAGGGGCTGCTCTTTTCTTGAACTTATGACAGCTGAAAAACAGCCCAAGTCTTGAGGCAACCACCCGGGGATGAAGTAGCATTCTCTGTAATACTTGTGAAATTATACTAATGAAACAAGGAAATGCAGAAGGCTCCTCTGAACTTAATTACCTACCTGCATACTGTCCTAAAATTAACATAAGTTCACTTAAATTGTACTTTGTAATTTTGTATTAAGATTTACTATCATTTTTTTTTCGGGCACTGCAATATTTCCTGACTGAAACTTTATTGGAATTATACTAGTGAAATTAAGAGTGTTTTCCTATCTGTTCAGTGTCTATTATTTAAAATCCCTGTAAGGCTGAAGGGTAACACAACACGAATGCAACCTGAAGCAGCCTAGATGTATGTTCCTGCCATTAGCTTACTTGGAAGCCTGTGGGTGTTCTGTTTGTTACTCCAGTAATAATTCCATCTTACTGATCATGCTTCTGTCCGCTCACTACCATCCTGTGCATTTTACTTGCATTGTCCTTTTTAATGGAGTCCTCACAACAGCTCTCAGAATATTGATGTTATTTTCTTCATTCCACAGACATGGAAACTGAGGCCATGAACAATGAAGTCACATGTCCCAAGTTCACACTCTTGGCATACTGTAGTTGAGATTTCAGTTAACTGTTATCCGAATTGGAAGCAACTGCCTTTCTACCCTAGCCTAAGGCTTCTCCATTGTTGGGGTGTTATAGAAGACAATGGACAAAGGTTTAGCTGACCCCATGAACTTGTATGATCCACCGTTCAGCTTACTTCTGCTGTATGCTTGTTCTGGGCCGTGCTCAGTTTGCTGATGTTTTGCTCAGTTAAAGCCTCTTCAGCCTTTTAATTTCAGTCTTCCATCCCTTTGCTAGCTCCCTCTGAGAGGCAGTGTGTTGGGGAAAGTTTTCTTCTATCTGATTGCTCACAAGTTGCTGGACATCTGCTAGCAGAAAATACACTCAGCATTCCTGATGTCAGCAGCAGCCCTTACCTTTGTGCTTTCAGCCAGCGGAGTACAGAAGCTTTCCACAATTGCTTGATTATGTCATTTGACCCGTACAGACTTGGCATAAAGCAACTTTGTCAGTGCTGAGATATTTCTGAATCTAAGAGTTGAAACCATAGTTGCCTATAGATGGGCAACTATAGGAATAAAATACCCAAGTGTGTGACCGATAGATAGTCCAACTGAGAGAATAAATGCTTACTAGAAAGGTAAACTATAAAGTCCCACTGTTTGTTTGTTTTTTTTCTCTTTTCTAAAGATTTTATTTATTTATTTGAGAGAGAGAGCGAGCGAGCATAGGCAGACAGCGCGGCAGGCAGAGGGAGAAGCAGGCTCCCTGCTGAGCAAGGAGCCCGATGTGGGACTCGATCCCAGGACGCCGGGATCATGACCCGAGCCGAAGGCAGCTGCTTAACCAACTGAGCCACCCAGGCGTCCCCAAAGTCCCACTGTTTTTAACAGAAGAAAGCTGGAGTCTATCTCCAGTCAGCCGCCCCATTTCTGGGCTGCTCTGGTTTCCTCTGGTTGCATTTTCAGATTTGGCCTGGGTACTTCCTTCTTCCAGGAGGAGGACCCAGAAGATGAGGATCCTTTCTAATAACTCAGATTGCCCAGATGAGAGGCTATCATGCCTCCAGGCCTGGGGAGCCCTTACCTGGCACTGCTTGTCCTGGAGGCAAGGGCCTAAGCTATACTGAGACCTACAGAGAGATTGGTGTCTGCCCTCTTTCCCTCTCTCCACCCAACAGAGAATATTTTTAAGCAGGTAAAATGTACCAAGCTGAGTCTCAAAGAGCAAGTAAAATAGTGATAGCTCTATCTTGGCCATGGGAATGAGATTTCTATAGGAGAAGGAAGGCACCCATGTGCTTGAATTCTGGAGCTGAGCTCCCTCTCTTCCTTTATCACATGCAGCTTTCTGCATCGCAGCAAGTCTCCTACAAGTCACAGGAACCTGTATTCCTATCCTAGCGATATCCCTAAAAGGGAACTGCTCATGATCTGGGGACTGGCGCACTGGAGCTCTCATTTGTGCCTGTTCATCCAAGGCACACGTCTTCAGGAAGTAGCCTGTGATTGTGGATACTATGAGGCAAGTGGGAAATACAGTGTCCTAAGGGACAGTAAAGATATCTGTTAACAGTTCGTAGTGTTGCTGACTTGTCTGCTTTCCCCATCTCCGCGTTTATTAGCATCCTAATCATTGTCAGGCATACAGTGCATGCTGAGTCCAGAAGCCTTCTAGATCAGAAGGTTCCAAACAGCAGTAGCAGTAGAAGCAGTAACAGATGCCGGTGCAGCCCTGCCTCTGTGTGCCCCCCAGGCTCGCTCCAGCACCAGCTGCACTGCCGACCTTGCTTTGACAGATGGTGGGGATGATGACGCTTCCTTTAGCCGTAATTCATGCCCCCAGGTGACGACAGAGTCACATCTGCAGCGAGCAGCAAACCACCTGGTGCTGGCATAGAGATGCCAGGATTTGCTGGTATAGTTGCCTTCAATTTGACATCCTGTTGTCTGTTTCAGTCTTCCTTTCTCATGTCAGAAGCTGCCAAGGGCTGTGCCATATATAGAGTTCTGTTGCATGAGGGATTTTATTTCGTTAGAATTAAAGCGATCTGTAGTAGTCTCTAGGTCGATTTAGAAAGCTGAGAGATTGAGTTTTTCTTCTCCATCATGCACAGATGTACGTTATTTTTTACTCTGTTACCAATTTCAGTCGTGATATGATCAGTTCTGATGGAATAGGTGAGTATAGGATTAGGAGGATAAAATATTATTTAAAATGGACCTATTACATAAAATGAGAGTCTTCAACAGAAAAAAAAACAAAACTTTTTTCTCTTTGCTTTTACATGTAATGTTAACCATTTAGCAAGTGTTTATTAAGAACTTCTTGGAAAGAGTTCTCACAAGTAGAAACTCTAAGACTAAGAATAGGCATCACCAGAAAGCAGCCCTGTCCCTACACTCAGGCCTCCAATGGAGTTGTTGTTCGATTCCTCATCAGGTCTTCCCTAACTCCCATCCCCTCAATTCCCACAAACATCACATTTCCGTATTTTATCCACGTGGGGAGCAGCAAATGTATATGCCAAATAGAATCCAAGGTCTGTAGGTGAATTGCAAATACAAAAATAGGAATGTTCCCTGATTCTTGTGCCTTTTTTTTTAAGATTTTATTTATTTATTCGACAGAGATCACAAGTAGGCAGAGAGGCAGGCAGAGAGAGAGGGGGAAGCAGGCTCCCTGCTGAGCAGAAAACCTGATAGGGAACTCGATCCCAGGACCCTGAGATCACAACCTGAGCCAAAGGCAGAGGCTTAACCCACTGAGCCACCCAGGCATCCCTGATTCTTGTGTCTTGATTCTGGCATCAGCCGGGTGAGGTCAACTTGACATCAGCCAAAAACAGCTCAAGGCCAGAAGTACGTATACAAGTGAAAGTAAATACCACAACATATTAACTTTCTGTATCTAACCTGTCAACTCTTCTGTCACCACGATGAGCTTCCTGTTTATTTCACCTTCCCTCCTATACCCACCAAAGTAGCCCCATCACCTTTTTCTAAAAAGAGAATCTTGGGGGCGCCTGGGTGGCTCAGTGGGTTAAAGCCTCTGCTTTCGGCTCGGGTCATGATCCTGGGGTCCTGGGATCGAGCCCCACATCGGGCTCTCTGCTTGCAGGGAGCCTGCTTCCTCCTCTCTCTCTCTGCCTGCCTCTCTGCCTGCTTGTGATCTCTGTCAAATAAATAAATAAAATATTTTTTAAAAATAAAATAAAAAATAAAAAGAGAATCTTAGTAGGTGGTAAGTAAAATGTTAGAGGCATAATACCAGGAAAATGAGGGGTGACGGAGTGGGAAAGCAGTGCATTGTGTAACCATTGAATTATTTTCTTTCTCACTTGCCTCCTAGTTTTCATGCCATTCTAACTAACATACCAATAACCTGCTTTTCTTTTTAATATTTTTCTTTACTTTCTCCATCAGTGGGTTCTTCCCTCTCTCCCCCACTTAAGAACGACTTGATACAATATGTAATCTTTAGACTACAAATTCCTAGTATTGGTTTTGAGACGTTGCAATTGTATAAATCAAGAGCTTGAAGGCTGAAGTTAATATAAATTTTCAACTCTTCTTCATTAGCAGCCCTGGTGTATTTAAAGTCTGCTGGAATCCATTTCTCCTCCTTGCTAGCCAACTGGAATCTCAGGGGCAAGGATTTTACAAAGCCCCTTGCACATTTGGACTAGAAAATGAAAGAAGAGAACTTTGAAATGCTTTGATCCCTTCCACATGCGTCTCATTTCTCAATTAATCTGTTCAACATTAAATTCAGGTTTGTGCTTTAATGGAAAAAACATTGTATCAAAATATTTACTAAGCTAATTATTTAGTTAAAAGAGAGATTTTATGAATAAATCTTAATATGTATTTTAGAAATTATTTTGCTTTTGCAAACTACTTTTACAATGAATATATTAATTTGTGAATATTCTATAGTATTTCCCTGGTAATCCATTATTATATAGAACTTAAGAATATCAAATGATTATATGATCGCTAGTTATCAGTATGCTTCCCCACTATCAATAATGTTCACATTTTCATATTCTATGTAAGACAAGCAGAATTCTTTTAAGAAGGCTAAGACACATAGAGAACTCAGAAGGGAAGAAACTTACTGCTCACAATCACCCAGCCTTTCTTTTACCCCTGCCCCTTAGGCAATGTGCAGTTGATTTAGAAAAGGGTCCCTTTGCCCCCAAACACTTCTGACATTTATCACTTCATACAGGAAGTCATTTTAAAAGAAAAGGGAGAAGTCAAAGTGATTTGTTTGTGTTATTTTACTCATTATTATGACAGCAGCATAGTCCTGTTCATTGTTATTCTGCACTGTTACCTGGGAAACAGTATCTCCTTTGAGCTTCACCAGCTCTGAAGTGGGTACCATTATCCCCATTTTACCGGTGAGCAAAATGGCTTTGGAGAGATTCACTGTGTACACATAGTTTTTGGAAAACTATAAATTGCTTTAGAAATGTCCAGTTTCATCTTTGTTTTATTTTTTTTTAATATTTTATTTATTTATTTGTTAGAGAGCAGGAGAGAGCACAGGCAGACAGAGTGGCAGGCAGAGGCAGAGGGAGAGGCAGGCTCCCTGCCAAGCAAGAGCCCGATGTGGGACTCGATCCCAGGACACTGGGATCATGACCTGAGCTGAAGGCAGCTGCTTAACCAACTGAACCACCCAGGCGTCCCTCATCTTTGTTTTAAAATAAAATCTAAGGATATTTACTCTCCATTTAGATAAGATTCTACACTGACTTTTGAAGACCCAAGTTGTGGCTTTTTGAGTTAGTATATTATAAACTCCAAAAATAAGCAGAATTTTGCTTATGTATTCACTTCATTTTTACTTCTCTTCTTAAAACCCCAAGTTTTCTAAGCTTGTTTAGAATAAAGCCTAAACTCCATACTTTGGAGTGCAGCATCTATGCTCGCTTCGACAGCACATATACTAAAATTGGAGTGCAGCAGCTGGCTGCCACTGCCCTGTCTTGCCAGCCCCCTCTCTCCTCACTCACACCCTACTACATTCTGTTCCCATCAGGCTGGCCTCTGCTCAGTTCTTTAAGCCTGCCAAACTGGCTCCCACACTAAGGCCTCTTTCCTGCTTGCCCCCTGCACTTGGGAAACTTGTCTTCGAGATCTTTTCATGGTTGCTTCCCTTCTCGAACTTCAGGTCTCACTGCAGAGGTCCTCTCTGGAAGTTTCCTAACCACCAGTCTTAAATAGCAACCTCTGCCACCCCCTTCATGTTATGTTCCTTGACCTCTCTGTTTATCATCATCATAATTATTATCACTCTGATAAAGCATTTCATATACCTTTGTCTGGCATATTCTGTTTTGTGAATCTGGTATTTTCATGATTTACTTTTGCATAAACCTCTCTCCTTGTCCCCTTCCTCTCCAAATAATACACTCCGGAAGCGCAAGGGCCATCACTGTCTTGCTCAGTGCTGTGCATCCAGGCTCTAGAAGAGAGCCTGGCTGAAGTCTTGCTCTGGATCAGGGATCTCAGTGCTGGAAGCAGGACCCTGACTTAGAGAACATCTCTTCCATTGACTGATCAGGCTCCTCTCCATTCCCATCTTCTCCACACCTCTAGTTCCTCTTCTTCCCTATTGTGCCTTTTCCACTTATTTTAGCTCTGTGGATTTCTAGCTTCATTGTATTCAATGTTGTGCATCATTTTATCTCTTTTACTCCTCTGTCCATCCAGCAGCAACTTTTTCATCTTTTAGCATAAACTGAATATTTGTTAAATACTAAGCAATATAGGGGGAGAGAGATACCTCCCTCCTCATAATAGCAAAATACAAAAAAACAAACAAACAAAAAACCCAAGTTTTAAAAGGGTTCTTCAGGATATCAGCAAGGGTCCTACTGCTTATTTCTTGCTTCCACCTCTGCGCAGTTGTGGCCATGATTTCCATTAAAGGTTGTTTTTATTTCTAGATGATGGAAATAAACCCTGTGTCTGGGTAACACTATACTATCACCTAATCCATGCTCTCAAATCTTTCCTATGTCGGAAGTTTCAGATCAAAGACTTTAAGAGAATATACACTTCTGAGAAATCTGAACAGCTCTGCGGTCCATCAGTGACCCTTGTGAACTCAGGACTCTACCTTATCAAGGGGTTTTGAGCAGATTTTGAGATTAATTGAGCAGATTTTGAGATCAATTGATCTGTGTTAACAAATCTTACAAGGCACAGAAATCTTACAAGGCACAGTGACTCCTAAAATAAAGAAAACAGTGATGATTAATTTATAAAGGCATATTGGCTGGCCTCATATTTTCTCAATATCCAAAACCTTTCTAGAAGCAAAATTCAGGAAAAAGGGGTGTCTGGTAAGCACAGGTTTGGAGTTAATGAAAACAGACGATGACTTCAAGCCATATCGCCATCAAGCTCTGGGGTCTGAGAGTCAAAAGAATAAAGCAAGAGCCTCCCTGGACCACAAGCCTTTAGCCTAGGTGGCTGTACTCACCCTTCCACTGGTACAGGAAATTGCAGACCGTTCATGCAATGCACGTTCCGATATTCCTGCTTCAGTAACAGTGTTGTTAGAATAAACTATCTAGTATCAGAGTATGTGTTTTTTAGAGAGGAAAATATTTTGGACTATTCCACCTTCAGAACTTATTAAATTATATTTTATAAAATATCAACTAGGTCAAACTAAACTCTTGCATTCTATGCAAAAGCATTTATTAAAAAAACCCTGTGTTCACGAATGTGCATCAGTGACTACTGATCAGGCTAAAAAGACAGAAGAGAATAAAAATAATCAGAAGTTTGCAGTGCCCTGAACTCAATCCAGTTACACATTTTATTTTAACTTAATGATTTGAGTTAAAATAAAATGTGGCAGTCATAATGGCAATCACACCATTATGTGTGTGCTTTGCAACTAAAGTGGAGAGGCAGTACATGAAGGCAGCAACTTTGACATGATTGGAAAAGTGGCTAGCCCCAGCTAATAACTAATGGTTAATTTATATGTTCTATCCATCACACATGCAAGTATAAATGAAAGAGAATTGGGTTATACAAAAAGCAAACTATTTTGAGGTATGACTTTCACCTTGACCTTCAGTAACTCCAGACCAGCTCTGGCTTCTTAAGCGTCAGCAAGTAATTACCAAGCAGCTCAGAAAACTCCAGTCTGCCAGTCTCCCTGAAATGATGGAAGTACTGTAAGAAATGCCTCTTATTCTTCCTCCTATTCTAGCTATCATGCAGATCATTATTCTTCTATCTTGACAACATGGCTTTGTGATGGATATGTTAAATACGGTTAGATTACAAGTTATTTTATTTTGACTTCATCATCACATTGCATCTGTGAGGTTTGGAGGTGGGTGCATAGTCCCAGAAACCACACAAATTCAAACTATGTCTTGGGACAAACAACTCCTATGATTTACCTCTATTCAACTCTATTAAAACTAGCTAACCCAAGGCTCTCTGCCAAGATTAGAGATGTGAAATTGGCAAAACCTGCATCTCATCCCCAAAGATCTCAACTGTTTCATGATCTTAGCCATTTCACGTAAAGGAGAGGAATAATTTTCTACTTCATGGTGCCTTTTTCTGCCCTCATGATCAAATTCTAATCCTGCACAGAGTATGGGGGGTCTAGCTAAAATTTTTATGTAATTCTATTAAAAATGCTTAATTTTTACCTTTAATAACATTTTCCAACAAATACCACTGACTTTATCAACATATTTTATTTTCCAGAAATTATAGAAAAGAATGAGAATAGACACCTGATTAAGTAGACCCGGGGAACTCCAAGCCCCAAGCAACATAGCTTTCACCACAAGGCTGGGGGATTGTACCCCATAGATGCCGGTCTCATAAATTTTTACACCTATATTTATTTTATGCTGACAGAAGGAGGTCTCTGGGTTAGAGAAGAGTCTGATTATTTACTTACAGAACATCTTGCATTGGTTTCCTGTACCCCAAGCCCCTACTGGGTGATGCCATGAAAGCCAGATGTACCCAGTGTATGCAAAGGGTGGAGGTTAGTATTGCAGAAGAGGAACTCTGAAATTATGAATCTCAGAGCTTTCATAGAATGCCTGGCAGAGTTGTCCATCCTCCACTCAGGAGAAGAGCTTATCTTTCTAATAGGAACAAATTCTAAGGAGAGGAGGGCAAGGTCTCTAGAACCATTGCCCTTATAGAGTCACATCAGGGGTGATAAATCTGTCATTGTTTCTCTCTGAGGTGCCTCAATTTAACTTCCATGATATGTGTGCTATTCTTTCATCCTTTTGCCCCTGGGTGCTGGCATGTCCACTCAGAAAGCTCTGACCATAAAGAAACATGACAATATTCATGGAACAATGTCTCCCGAATCTCCAGTGTGCTCACTTGTAAGATCACATATTATCTTAGTGAGGTGGCAGTGTATAACATGACTTGCCAGTGTCAGAACCCATAAACTGCTTTTCTGTTGAGGTCTGGAAGTAACCATACTTTCCCTCAGTCCCCATTCCAAAATGCTTCATCTTCTTTTAGTCCTTGGTGATCAGGGCAAGTGAGCTTCTCCTCTTCTCATTCTTTTACCTGTCAATAACTCATGAAATTCGATTTTTTGAATCCCCACTTTTACATTGATCCAGAAGACGGAAAGAAGCACTAAAATGCTTCTTTAAAAAGGTAAAAATCAAAGGTGACAATGTTGTTGTCTAGAAAACTTAAGAAACTTCCTCCAGAAGAAAATAATGCTCACTTAAAACAGATATTCCTTCTCTTATGGTTTATTTTGCATTCACTGGGAATTTTATTGTTTAGGCAGAAATGTGACTTTTTTATGTTAAATGTCTACACTTATGAGTAAAACAGAACAAAACAATTTCATCCCAAATGAACATTGAGATATTAAAGGCTTATTTTCAATTGAAATGGAATTTCAGCATCAGAATTTCATTTAACTTATCCTGACAAAAATTAATGCGTCTGCTAATGACAGAAGCGTTTGTCTTTTTTATGAACTTGACATCCTCTTCTCTCATCAATTCGAAACCAGGTCAAAAAGGCACAAACTGTTCTGCAGAAATTTTTAGGTAGTTAGAAATGCTGACACTTTATCATTGGTTGGGTGAAAATTAAAGGCAGGTGTGAAGAATATCAATTTTTAGTTACTACTATTACTTCTGTAATCAAAAAGTGTATTTTAGTTTAACACCCGCTGGTTGAGCTTATTACATGCAAATTTCTGGCCTTTATAAATTAATAATTATTTTATTATTTATCCAAGTGTTCCACTGAAGCTCAAATAGAGGGCAAGATTGGTCTTAATAGCTTAAGAAGTTTTCAGTACATTCCCATCTGTTCTGATTAACTATTGCTACATAACCAACTACTCCCGAAAGCTTTAGTGGCTTAAAGGAAACATTTTTTTATTGTTCATGATTTTGTTGGTCAGGAATACAGCAAGGGCTCAGCAGATTCCCATGGTATCTGCTGGGATGGCTGGGTCTGGACGGTCCACGTTCATGGTGGTGTCTTCGTTGACATGTCTGGAGCTGTGCTGCTCTTGGTTGCCTCTCTCCACATGGTGTCCCATCCTCCAGAGTCCTCTTTATGTGGCCAGGGCTTCTTAAAGCATGGTTACCCCAGGAATATTTAGCTTTTTATGAGGTAGTTCAGGGATCCAAGAACAAGTGTTCCAAGAGACCAAGGCAGATTCCTATAACCTAGCTTTAGAAGTCATTTTTTTTAATTTAAATTCAATTAGTCAATATATAGTACGTAATTAGGTTTTGATGTAGTGTTCAGTGATTCACAGGTTGTGTATAATGCCCAGTGCTCATCACTTTAGGTGCCCTCAATGCCATCACCCTATTACCCCACTCCTCCACTTCCTCCCCTAGCTTTAGAAGTCTGCCGCATTCTGTTTGTTCATCACACAAGTCACTTAGGAAGGGGAATTCTGCTCTCCCTCTCACTGGAAATAATTATAAAGAACATGTGGCCCTTTTAAATCTATAATACACTCAGTATGCTTAGAAATTGACGTCATCTTCTTCCTCTCCTAAAAATTGGAGAGTAGAGCTGGGGGAAGAAACATGGACTCTTTCAAAGCTCAAACTTTTAAGCTCAATATCAGACAAATTGAAACAAACAAAATGATGCACTAGCCATAAAGAAAAGGATCAAGAGTTGAACTTTTTTTCTTCTTCAAGAAAAAAGTGTATTCACTGAAATACACAGGTGTATTCACTGAAAGTAAGTTTCAAAAGCACTTCAGAGAACACCTTTTATAAAGTTGCCTGTCAGTCTCTCACAGAAACAAAGGATTTCTAGCGGGCTGCAAATGCCATGATAGGAAGATGTGTCAGTCTGGAGTTTTAATTAGAGAGAAGTGTTCGGCATCGGAAATTTAAATCTCAGAAGAGCATGTTTACTTGCTTGCTTCACTTCTCCAGCAATTTTCAAGTGCTCTGAGGAACCTGGCGCTTTCACACAGGTAAATCCAGCATTTTTGTTTACCAGTAGTTCATAAGAGAATCTAAAAACTGAAAAGAAAATCTTTTTTTATTAAAGAATGATAGATATGATACATGTTTAAAATTGTCCAGCAACTGAACAATATCACTTACACCCCAGTAGACAGTCCATATATGTTTTTTTATAAGTCTAGGAATTTTTCACCATGTCATTGTTTCCTTGTAAACTGTCACCTTCTTCTGTGCCCTGTGGGGTTTTGTTTGTTTTTTCTTTTTATCGCACAAAACAGTTCTAATTTACATGTATTTCAATATTCATGGAAACTTTCAACTTCCAATAATGGGGTTTTAGAAATTATTTTCCTTTTTTTTCCATTGTAGTAAATCATTATCATCATCATCTTTTTTTTTCTTTTAACATATAATGTATTATTTGTCCCGGGAGTATAGGTCTATGAATCATCAGGCTTACACACTTCACAGCACTCACCATAGCACATACCTTCCCCAATGTCCATAACCCAACCACCTTCTCAATACCCTCCTACCCTGGCAACCCTCAGCTTGTTTTGAGTTTAAGAGTCTCTTATGGTTTATCTCCCTCCCGATCCCATCTTGTTTCATATTTTCCTTTCCTACCTCCCAAACCCCCCACTTTGCCTCTCAAATTCCTCATACCAGGGAGATCATATGATAATTGACTTTCTCTGATTGACTTATTGCGCTCAGCATAATACCCTCTAGTTCCATCCACGTCCTTGCAAATGGCAAGATTTCATTTCTTTTGATGGCTGTGTAGTATTCCATTGTGTGTGTGTGTGTGTGTGTGTGTGTGTGTGTGTGTGTGTGTATCACCTCTTCTTTATCCATTCATCTGTTGATGGACATCTAGGTTCTTTCCATAGTTTGGCTATTATGGACATTGTTGCTATAAACATATAAATATTCGGGTGCACGTGCCCCTTCGGATCACTACATTTGTATCTTTAGGGTAAATACCCAATAGGATGATTGATAGATCATAGGGTAGCTCTATTTTCAACTTTGTGAGGAACCTCCATGCTGTTTTCCAGAGTGCCTGCATCAGCTTGCATTCCCACCAACAGTGTAGGAAGGCTCCCATTTCTCCACAACCTCACCAGCATCTTTTGTTTCCTGACTTGTTAATTTCAGCCATTATGACTGGTGTGAGGTGGTATCTCATTGTGGTTTTGATTTGTATTTCCCTGATGCCCAGTAATGTGGAGCACTTTTTCATGTCTTCTTTGCAGAAATGTCTGTTTATGTCCTCTGCCCATTTCTTGATTGGATTATTTATTCTTTGGGTGTTGAGTTAGATAAGTTCTTTATAGATTTTGGATACTAGCCCTTTATCTGATATGTCATTTGCAAATATCTCTTCCCATTCTGTCAGTTGTCTTTTGGTTTTGTTGACTGTTTCCTTTGCTGTGAAAAAGCTTTG
Organism: Taxidea taxus jeffersonii; assembly: GCA_003697995.1. Taxonomy (NCBI): domain Eukaryota; kingdom Metazoa; phylum Chordata; class Mammalia; order Carnivora; family Mustelidae; genus Taxidea; species Taxidea taxus. Next base: position 53,532 of record ML110611.1, read on the forward strand.
GATCTTGATGAAGTTCCAATAGTTCATTTTGCCCTTACTTCCCTTGCCTTTGGCAATGTTTCTAGGAAGAAGTTGCTTCGGCTAAGGTCGAAGAGCTTGCTGCCTGTGTTCTCAAGGATTTTGATGGATTCCTTTCTCACATTGATGTCTTATATCCATTTGAGTCTATTTTTGTGTGTGGTGTAAGGAAATGGTCCAGTTTCCTTCTTCTGCATGTGGCTGTCCAATTTTCAACACCATATGTTGAAGAGGCTGTCTTTTTTCCACTGGACATTCTTTCCTGTTTTGTCGAAGATTAGTTGACCATAGAGTTGAGGGTCTACTTCTGGGCACTCTATTCTGTTCCACTGATCTATGTGTCTGTTTTTGTGCCAGTACCACACTGCCTTGATGATGACAGCTTTGTGATAGAGCTTAAAGTCTGGAATTGTTATGCCACCAACTTTAGATTTCGTTTTCAACATGCCTCTGGCTATTTGAGGTCTTTCCTGGTTCCATATAAATTTTAAGATTATTTGTTCCATTTCTTTGAAAAAAAATGGATGGTACTTTGATAGGGACTGCATTAAACGTGTAGATTGCTTTAGGTAGCGTAGACATTTTCACAATATTTGTTCTTCCAATCCATGAGCATGGAACATTTTTCTATTTCTTTGTGTCTTCCTCAATTTCTTTCATGAGTACTTTATAGTTTTCTGAGTACAGACTTTTTGCCTCTTTGGTTAGGTTTATTCCTAGGTATCTTATGGTTTTGGGTGCAATTGTAAATGGGACAGACTCCTTAATTTCAATTTCTTCTGTCTTGTTGTTTGGATATAGAAATGCAACTGATTTCTGCACATTGATTTTATATCCTGACACTTTATGAATTCCTATACAAGATCTAGCAGTTTTGGAGTGGAGTCTTTTGGGTTTTCCACATAAAGTATCATATCATCTGTAAAGAGTGATAGTTTGACTTCTTCTTTGTCGATTTGGATGCCTTTCTGTTTGTTGTTTGATTGCTGAGGCTAGGACTTCTTGTACTATGTTGAATAGCAATGTTGACAGTGGACATCCCTGCTGTGTTCCTGACCTTAGTGGGAAACATCTCAGTTTTTCTCCATTGAGATTGATATTCACTGTGGGTTTTTCATAGGTGGCTTTGATGATATTGAGGTATGCACCCTCTATCCCTACACTTTGAAGAGTTTTGATTAGGAAGGGATGCTGTACTTTGTCAAATGCTTTTTCAGCATCTACTGAGAGTATCATATGGTTCTTGTTCTTTCTTTTGTTAATGTATTGTATCACATTGATTGATTTGCAGATGTTGAACCAACCTTGCAGCTCAGAAATAAATCCCACTTGGTCATGGTGAATAATCCTTTTAATGTACTGTTGGATCCTATTGGCTAGTATTTTGGTGAGAATTTTCGCATCTGTGCTCATCAAGGATGGTGGTCTGTAATTCTCTTTTTTGGTGGGGTCTTTGTCTGGTTTTGGGATCAAGGTAATGCTGACCTCATAAAATGAGTTTGGACATTTTCCTTCCATTTCTACTTTTTTGGAACAGTTCCAGGAGAATAGGAATTAATTCTTCTTTAAATGTTTGGTAGAATTCCCCTAGGAAGCTGTCTGGCCCTGTGTATGTATGTATTTAGATGTATAGTTAGGTTGTGTACTTGAGACGTTTCTTGTTTCTTGAGAAAGGCTTGTATCGTTATATACTTTCCTCTCAGAACCATCTTTGCTCTGTCCCAAAGATTTTGAACAGTTGTGTTTTCATTTTCATTTGTTTCCATGAATTTTTTCAATTCTTCTTTAATTTTCTGGTTGACCCATTCATTCTTTAGTAGAATGCCCTTTAGCCTCCATGGATCTGAGTTCTTTCCAACGTTCCTCTTGTGATTGAGTTCTAGCTTCAAAGCATTGTGTTCTGAAAATATGCAGGGAATCATCCCAATCTTTGGTTCCCATTGAGACCTGATTTGTGACCCAGGATGTGATCTCTTCTGGAGAATGTTCCATGTGCACTAGAGAAGAATGTGTATTCTGTTGCTTTGGGAGGAATGTTCTGAATATATCTGTGATGTCTATCTGGTCCAATGTGTCATTTAAGGCCTTTATTTCCTTGTTGATCTTTTGCTTGGATGATCTCTCCATTTCAGTGAGGGGGATATTAAGGTCACCTACTATTATAATATTATTGTTGATGTGTTTCTTTGATTTTGTTATTAATTTGTTTATGTAGTTGGCTGCTCCCAGGTTAGGGGCATAGATATTTAAAATTGTTAGATCTTCTTATTGGACAGACCCTTTGAGTTTGATATAGTGTCCTTCTTCATCTCTTATTATAGTCTTTGGCTTAAAATCTAATTGATCTGATATAAGGATTGCCACCCCAGCTTTCTTCTGATGTCCATTAGCATGGTAAATTGTTTTCCACCCCCTCTCTTTAAATCTGGAGGTGTCTTTGGGTCTAAAATGAGTTCCTTGTAGATAGCTTATTGATGGGTTTTGTTTTTGTATCCATTCTGAAACCCCGTGTCTTTTGATTGGGGCATTTAGCCCATTAACATTCAGGGTAACTATTGAGAGATATGAATTTAGTGCCATTGTATTGCCTGTAAGGTGACTGTTACTGTATATTGTCCCTGTTCCTCTCTGGTCTACTACTTTCAGGCTCTCTCTTTGTTTAGAGGACCCCTTTCAATATTTCCTGTAGAGCTGGTTTGGTGTTTACAAATTCTTTTAGTTTTTGCTTGTCCTGGAAGCTTTTTATCTCTCCTTCCATTTTCAATGATAGCCTAGCTGGATATAGCATTCTTGGCTCATGTTTTTCTCGTTTAATGCTCTGAATATGTCATGCCAGTTCTTTCTGGCCTGCCAGGTCTTTGTGGATAAGTCTGCTGCCAATCTAATATTTTTTACCATTGTATGTTACAGACTTCTTGTCCTGGGCTCCTTTCAGGATTTTCTCTTTGTCACTAAGACTTGTAAGTTTTACTATTAGATGATGGGGCGTGGACCTATTCTTATTGATTTTGTGGGGGATTCTCTGGGCCTCCTGGATTTTGATGTTTGTTTCCTTGCCATATTAGAGAAATTATCTACAATAATTTGCTCCAATATACCTTTTTTTTTTTTTTAGAAATTTTATTTATTTATTTGACAGAGAGATCACAAGTAGGCAGAGAGGCAGGCAGAGAGAGAAGAGGAAGTAGGCTCCCCGCCGAGCAGAGAGCCCGATATGGGGCTCGATCCCGGGACCCTGAGATCATGACCTGAGCCGAAGGCAGAGGCTTAACCCACTGAGCCACCGAGGTGCCCCTCCAATATACATTTTGCCCCCCCTTTCTTCTTCTTCTGGAATCCCAATTATTCTAATATTGTTTCATCTTATGGTATCACGTATCTCTCAAATTCTCCCTTCATGGTCCAGTAGTTGTTTGTCTCTCTTTTGCTCAGCTTCTTTATTCTCTGTCATTTGGTCCTCTATACCAATAATTCTTTCTTCTGCCTCATTTATCCTAGCAGTAAGAGTCTCCATTTTTTATTGCACCTCATTAATAGCTTTTTTTATTTCAGCTTGGTTAGATTTTAGTTCTCTTATTTCTCCAGAAAGGGCTTTTATTTCTCCTGACAGGGTTTCCCTAATATCTTCCATGCCTTTTTTGAGCCCAGTTAGCACCTTGAGAATCATCATTCTGAACTCTAAATCTGACATATTACCAATGTCAGTATTGATTAGGTCCCTAGCCTTTGGTATTGCCTCTTGTTCTTTTTTTTTTTTTTTTGTAGTGAGTTTTTCTGCCTTGTCATTTTATCCAGATAAGAATATATGAACGAGAGAATAAAATACTAAAAGGGTGACAAAGTCCCCAGATCTGCATTAACCAAATCAGAGGAGTCCCCAAATTTTGGGGAGATGAAAGGGGGTAAAAAGAAGTTAAAAAAATTTTTTTTATTAAATATATATACATATATTAGACTGGTGAATAGAACAGAGCCACCCACTTGATTTTGGATGTACTTTGGTGTCTTAGAACAAACTACCTCCCAATACTTTAAAGAAAGAAAAAAATATACATACAAAAATAAGGGTAAACATGATGAATAATGGAATATGACTGTAAAGATGAAAATTTTTAAAAATTCTTAAAAAGTAGTTGATAAGTTAGTTGGGAAAAGAAAGTGAAAATTTGCTTAGGGTGGAGACTAGAACATCATGTGCTAGATTTAGGGTATATTTTGATCTATTAGAAGAAGTTGTATCCCAAAATTTTTAGAAGAAAAAACCCTATATGTATACAAAAAATAAAGTTAGATACAATGAAGGATAAAATATGACTATAATAATGCAGGTTCAAAAAGATTTTTTAAAAGAAAAGTATTGTTAAGATAAGCTAGTTAAGAAAACATTAAAAGAGGAAAGAGTAGAAGTTAAAACAGTTAGAATAAGAAAAAAATAAAATTAAAAATTTTTAGTTAACTTTGCGAGACTAAAGAATCATGGGGAGAAAGCCATGAATTCCATGCTTTGCTTTCCCCTCCTCCGGAATTCCACTGTTCTCCTTGATCAGTGAGCTTGGTCTTGGATGGATGTTCTTGCTGATCTTCTGGAGGAGGGACCTCTTGTATTGATTCTCAAGTGTCTTTGCCCGAGGCGAAATTGCACTGCCCTTGCCAGGGATGGGCTCAGTAATCTGCTTGGGTTCGCTCTCGGGAAGTTTTGTCCCCTGAATGCTTTCCATAGAGCTCTGGAGGGAATGGGAATGAAAATGGCAGCCTCCCAATCTCCAGCCCAGAGGAGCTGAGAGCTTGGGGCCCCACTCCTCAGTGTGCCCTCAGGGAAAAGCACTCAATCACTCCTGTCTCCCTGGTCTCCAGCCACGCTCTGAGCTCACCCGGCCTGTGACCAAGCAGTTCTCTCTCTGGCACACAGCCCCATTGAAGTCTCCAAACCCAGCAGATTCCTGTGTCCAGAGAAGGAAGGTGAGTCTCCCGGATCTGGGATCCCTGCTCAAAGAGCAGTGGTCTGACTGTGCCTCGGATCACAGTTTAGGTAACCCCAAGCTGAGACCTCACTCCTCGGCTCTGTCTCTGTAGCCAGCTTCCCTGCTCTAGTACTTGCGAGCTCTGCTTTACTCCAACACTCCTGATCATTCTATGACCCCTCAGAACCTGAGACCACGCTGTTCCCTTGAGGGTTCCACCTCTGCTTAGCCTTTGGAGCAGTGTCCCTCAGTGGAACAGACTTTTAAAAGTTCTGATTTTGTGCTCTGTTGCTCCGCCACTTGCCGGGAGCCAGCCCCTGCCCCCATGGTCTATCTTCCCGTTGCTTCAGATTTACATCTCCACAGGTCCTACCTTTCAGAAAGTGGTCAATTTTCTGTTTCTAGAATTGCTGCTTTTCTTCTCTTTGATCTCCTGTTGGGTTTGTAGGTATTCGGAATGGTTTGATAACTATCTAGCTGAACTCCTGTGGCCTGATTTCATCTCAGTCTGCTACTTCTCTGCCATCTTCTTCTTCTTTTTTTTTTTTTTTAAGTCATCACTGATGAGTGGCTCCAAATAGCTGTTTGTTGCTCTGAAAATTTTTGTTTGTTGCTAAGTAAGGAACTGTTGCTATCTCTTTATTTCTCAGTGTTCTTCCCTTAGGCAGATGCTGGCTCTCCTGCTCTTCGTATTATATATTTAAAGAAGAAAAGTTTCTGATAATTTTAGATAGCTGCATGTGTTCTCTAACTCCCCCCCACCACTTTCTCTTATTAATTCTGGGCTATTAAATAGTTATGCATGCTATAAATAGTTTTGGTGTGCCTACTATATTCCTCTCACCAAGGCACTAATGTCTGGTTCTAAAAAGTTGATGAAAAGAGAACTGTTGCCCTTAAAGAAGTCATAGTCTAGCAAAAAAGGAAGAACAGCAAAGATCCATTGCAAACTACACAAAATGCCATGGTAAAGGAATGCATTGGAGATTCATCAGAGTCTGCAAATTTTTCTTGTGGACAAAAGAAAGCAAGCAGGGATCATCTTCTCTAAAAAAGGCCAAATAAAGACCTTTACTGTCGTACTAAGGACTTTGGAATTTATTCTCTAAACAAGGGTCAGGTGATGACAAGAACAAACATGCATTTAGAATTTTTTTCATAACCAAATGTTAAAGTCTATGACCTTTATCTTCAATTTTGTGAAAAATTTCAACATATTGTTTATAGAATTGTCTAGCCACACATGCATACATATATATATATATGTAAAGTGCTCTCCCTTCCCCAGACCTTTCCATCTGAATGAGTTTGCTTCCGTACATATCTTTTCTTACTTTTTAGAATAAATCCTCAGGAGTACTTTATTATGAAGGAATTATTTATTTGTTATTTATGACCTCCTTTGAAACAGATACATGGTCTGTTTTTAACCAATATTTATATCTGAAAAGGATACAGGTTTAGATAACTCTACAAATAATAATAAAAATAATATATTGGTATCTATCACTTTCTAGCACACTACTAATTATATATACTTTTCTCATTTTGTTCTATAATAATCTTACAAGGTAGGTGTTATGATTATTTCTATTTTACAAATGAGCGCACAGAAACACAGAGATTAAGTTACTGAGTGTAGGTCCCATGGCCAGGAGATGCATCCTCAAGGATTCTATTACAGACACCAAGATTTTAGAGTATATAAACTGGTTCAAATAAAGGACCCCCCCCAAAATTATGGTGCACATAGCTGCTTAACAAATGTTATCATATATTCTGATCATTTATAAGCAGATCATACTTACTATTTTGTTATTAATTTTATGTTTTTATTTAGCTGTATCATCTGAAATTTTTGAAACATCTCATTTTGCTCTAATAGCTGATGCTAAAGTGTGCCTTCCTTTTATTTGTTGTGATATAATTTGAATTCAGCAAAATACACAAATCTTAGTGTACAGCTTGATGATTTTTTACATATGTGTACACATAGTAATTCCACCTTGATCAAAACATACCACAAGCTTCCCCCTAATGCTTTCTAATAAATAACTAACCATGTACTCCATCACCATCCGTCACCATAAATTAGCTTTATTCCCTTTTGGAATTTCATATAAACACAATCATACAGTAGTACATTTTTGAGTCCTCTATCCATCACTCAATGTATTGTTTTTGTGATTTATCCATGTCATTACATGGGGTGGTAATTTTTTTCCCCACTCTGTAGTATCCTTTTGTCTGACTATATCATAATTTTTAATCATTTATACTATGGATGGATGTTTGAATTGTTTTCAGTTTGGGTCTATCACAGATAAAACTTTTTTGTGTATACATGCCCTTGTTTCCCTTGGGCATGTAAGGCAAAGAGTAAAATTGATAGAATATAGACTAGTTATATGTTTAATCTTATTAGTGTGTGCAAAGGGTTGTTCAGAATGATAAACTATTTCATTTACACTCCTACCAGTTATGTGTGAGAACTGCTGTTCCTTACAGCATCTCCAGTACATAGAAGTCTAATTTTAGCTTTTCTGGTATTTTATTTTGATTTTAACTTCATTTTACTGAGCTATCACTGGATCATGATATAAAGAGCAGATTGGGGGTGCCTGTGTGGCTCAGTGGGTTAAGCCTCTGCCTTCAGCTCAGGTCATGGTCTCAGGTCCTGGGATTGGGCCCCACATCGGGCACTCTGCTCAGCAGGGAGCCTGTTTCTCCCTCTCTCTCTGCCTGCCTCTCTGCCTCCTTATGATCCCTCTCTGTCAAATAAATAAATAAAATTTAAAAAAAAAAGAGCAGATTGGGCATTGCGAGAAAAAACAATCCATTAGAATTTTTATTTCAGTTGTTGAAGATCTAAAATGTCTATTTAGTTCTATATAGGATTTCTGTTTTTCCTCATGAAGTGTCCCATTTCTTCACAAATTACATCCATCTTTTCCTTTAAATTATTTAACATATTGTTAATGATTATATTAATGTCCTTGCCTGCTAATGGCAGTAACTTGCCTATTTGCAAGTCTTCTTCTATTGACTCTCTTGGTTCTGAGCCACACATTCCTCTTTTTTCATGTTTGTAATGTATTTTATTGTATTCTGAGTTTTCTATATAGAAGAATATTGGATGCTGAATATGATTTTTTTTTTGGTTTTGGTTTTGGTTTTTTTTTTTAATTTCTCAGAGAAGCAAACCCTTTTCTCTGTCTGGCAGCTTGTTTCAGGGCTGTTCATTCAGATTCGTTCCAGCATATGTTGGGCTGGAATGAGGCTGAAGCTGTAAATAGATTGAAATCACTGTGATTAAGTCAAGCCCCAATTCCCTGAGGTGACATTGCTTTGATATATTCATTATTTGTATAGGATTGGAGGAAATTTTAGATATTTTTAGTTCACCTTTAGATTCAACTCTAGATGGGCTGCAGAACCCAATTACCTTGATGATGCAGTATGTGATTTCTTTCTGTTCATCAGTTCCTCCTTTAATGTTGTTTTCTGAGAAAAACTATAGGATGGAGGAGAATTAATGACCCAGTTGTTTGTCCTTATATTGGACTGTCTTGCAGATATAGTCTATCCTGTTCTCAAAAACCCAAATGATTTCCCTTTCTTCATGCAAAGTTTGCCTAATGTACATTGTATCCCCACCTGTACCAGGCACCTTTCTCTAAGTATGAATACTAATATAGTTCCATTTACCTGTAAAGGGCTTGCTTTACTCTGGAATTCTGACCATCACTACTTCTTTCCCAATTACAATAGTCTGCTGGTGGTAGAAAAATATGCCAATTCAAGTAACTCAGTCATGTCTGCTTTAGAATTCAATCACTTTGGGTAACTATCCAGTTTAATTAAGGTCCCCAGCGCCTCTTTCTCATTTTTACTTCTTGATTATATACCTAGCATCTAATGTGCCATTTGCCATCATGGCACTGGGAGATAGTTATCATATCCCCATACCCTTTGTTTTGGTTTCTATTGACCAGCAGCAGCTTAAGTGGACCCTATCATCTCAAGTTACCATTGGTAAGGTTAATGGTTTGCAAACATCAGATCCTTGCAATCTCTATCTTCTTTGCCATCCTTATTCTCTCTTAGACAATATTTCTTTTCCCATTGGGGCTCTTGTCTCATGCTTCCCATCACCACTTTGGGGTATAAAGGGCTCCAGGAATCTGCCCTCTAGACCATCTGCTTAGATCACTCACTCAGCCATTGCCTGGATACTGTTTGGGAGCACATGCCTCTGAGGATAAAAAACCTTTTTAGAGACACAAAGTGAAGAATAACTCTATTGGTTCTCAGATTCACCCAAACCTATGTGGAATTTCTTTCAGCGTGACCCTGGGTTTCTCAATACAATGAAGAACATATGGGCAGGTTTTCACATTTGCATCTATGCTTTTTTTTTTTTTCCTGGTTTTTTTTGTTTGTTTTTTTTTTAGGTCTTCCCTCCAAAACACCACCTCCTCCTTCTATAATTCAACAGTTCTATGATTCCAGATAGCATCCTCTGGAATCTTTTCCTGTTTTATGGTTTATGTTATTAATCCATATTTATAGTTTTCTTGACCCTAAGATGAGTAGTCAATCATGTGGAAATCAAGAAAATCTTTTCATTAACTCTTGAAATTAAGAGTTGTGGTTAAGATGATCATTTCTGTTAACAGCTTAATTACCTTGTTTTCTCTACCTGTATTTGCCTTTCACATTTAATGAGTAGATATATGAAGCTGTTCTGCTACCCAGACCCTGGGATCAGTTAATGGTGTAAAGAAACATGAAAACCTGATTCATAAAACTTCACTATAGGGGCGCCTGGGAGACTCAATCACATGACTAACTCTTGATTTTGGCTCTGGTCATGATCTCATGGGTCGACAGATAGAGCCCTGCATAGGGCTCTGCACTTAGCGGGCTGTCTGCTTGAAGATTCTCCCCCTCTGCTCCTCTCCCCACACATATGAGTATATGCTCTCTCTCCCAAATAAGTAAACTAATCTTTAAGAAAAATAAAACTTAATTGTATTACCTCTATTGGTGAGGTTTCTGACAGGAAAGACATGGCATACTCAAAATGCAGAAATGAAGCTTTTTTTTGGGGGGGGGGTAGTGAGAGAGATGGTGCACAAGCACTAGTATAGGAGGAGCAGAGGGAGAGAGAGAATCCTAAGCAAGCTCCATGCCCAGCATGGAGCCCCACATGAGGCTTGATCTCACAACCCTGTGATCATGGCCTAAGCTGAAATCACAAGTCAGACACTTAACCAACTGAGCGACCCAGGAGCCCCAGAAAAGAAAAAGCTTTAATAAAGGAACTATTTTCTAGGTATGGACATGGTTGAAGGGAGCCTGCCAGAGGTGAAGGAAACAGGAATTACCCTCTTTAGGTAAAGGGTGAAGTAACTGATTTTAGAGAAGAGAGAGCAACACTGCCCTTTTACATAGCTCTAGGAAAGAAATAATCATTTTCATAAACCATTAGTACTTAATAAAGCTAGAAAGCAGTCTTCAAGCTATGTGTGTCATATTAAGACTTTAAAAGAATGTGAACATATGGTAAATATTAAGGGATTTATTTCAAGATGCTCAAGTTCTCCAGATCTGATGTGCCTGAGAAAGTGCCTTAAGTGCTTAAGGTGGATGGATATTCAAGGTATCAGGAATGTTGGAATGTTATAAACTGCAACATATTCTGTAGTGGAACAAAGCAAATGGTGCCAATTTTCATTTAAAGACGTTTTCCCAACTTTCCCAATTTCCTTCCCAATTATTCTTCATATGAATTTAAGGGCAGTGTAATTCTTGCTTTATTGTATATGTAATTTCCCCTTTCCATAATTTTTTCCTCACACAATTCCTGTTTTTATGGTTTTTGTTTTGTTTTGTTTTAGGAATTGAGGCAGGAATCTCCATCTACATATTATTCTAACTATATACCAAGTGACTATATTATCTTCACACTTTTTTCTTTCTTTCTTTGTCTTCCTAAGCAGTCAGTATTCATGAGATACTATCAGGTATTATTGTATGGGATTATTAATATTGAATGAATGAATAAATAAATGAGGAAAATAATCTCTTGGAAGCTATAGTCAATCTTGCTAGGTCAACTACATTTCCTTCCTTTGTAGTCTTCCTTTATTCTTTTAAAGAACCATGCTTTTACCTCTACAAGCACTTATCCCTTTGCATTATAATTGTTGCTTTTCTTGTCTTTCCCAGGCTACACTTTGAACTCTGGAAATCAGGGACAGTGCTTTATTTATCTCTTGGGATTTAGCGGAGGACCTAGTATACAGTAGGTATTCAGTAAAAGTTTCCTGAAGTAATTAATTTGTTTCTATCCTCATGAGGTGTATTTCATTCCTAATCATTTTTATATCTGCTCCAATGATCAACACCCAATTTGTTAACAACACATCATATCCATCTATTCGTTTGTCCATTCCCAATACCCCAACTCTCAACTGAATCTAGACATGACTTATTCTTTCTCATGCTTTAAACTGTTGTCTGAATTCTCCTGTTTCTTTTTCATCCTTCTTACTTTCTTGAGTGTTTTCTCTTTCTATAAAAGTTATCATGGGGTGCCTGGGTGGCTCAGTTGGCTAAGTGACTGCCTTTGGCTCAGGTCTTGGGCTCAGCAGGGAATCTGTTTCTTCCTCTCCCTCTGCCTGTCCCCCTGACTTGTGCTTTTATTTATTTATTTTTTAAAGATTTTATTTATTTATTTGACGGATAGATCACAAGTAGGCAGAGAGGCAGGCAAAGAGAGAGGGGGAAGCAGGCTCCACGCTGAGCAGAGAGCCTGATGTGGGGCTCGATCCCAGGACCCTGAGATCATGACCCGAGCCGAAGGCAGCGGCTCAACCCACTGAGCCACCCAGGTGCCCCCTGACTTGTGCTTTTAAAGTCTTTAAAAAATAATAATAATTTATTGCCATTTGTGCTTTCCCTCCATTAAGCTTTTGGGATGCCATTCCCTTCCTTCACACACTTTTCCCCCTTCTTTTGCTGTCCTCCAGTGAGATTCCCTCTCATCTGGAGACTGTTCTTCCTTCCATATGAACTCTTAAATAATTTTTATATAGCTTATCATATAGCTTGTTCAACTTTACAATTATATCAGCTTTCTGCGTCCTCCAAATCATCTTCATCCTACATTGCATTTTTTATTATTAATTTTCATACATCTTGGGGCACCTGGGATCAAGCCCCACATCAGGCTCTCTGCTCTGCAGGGAGCCTGCTTCCCTTCTCTCTCTCTGCCTGCCTCTCTGCCCACTTGTGATCTCTGTCTGTCAAATAAATAAATAAAATCTTTTTAAAAAATTAAAAAAAAATTTTTTTCATACATCTCAAAGATTCTTTTTATAATCTAAATCATGATTGCTAACATTTCTCCACTCTTTCATGCGCTGGTACTGTTCTAAACATCATATATATATGACATAACTTATCCTCAGTGTAAACTTATAAGATATATATCATGAGTATTCTCATTTTTATGGTTAATGTGAGGTCTAAAAACATAGCGGACCCATCACTCATTTATTAAGTAGCGGAGCTGGTATTCTGTCTCGGGAGCTCATAATCTTAACCACTATGTGAGACTAGAGACCTCCTGTATTTTCTTATCACTCTGTAGGCACATGTAGTCACATGGACAAATGTCACCAGCCCAGGTATTTTCCTTCCATTTTTATAGCCCTGTTGTCTCAGATGCTTGTACCTGTGTCTTATTTTGTAACTTTTGTGTAGTTTGCATTAAGGTTCCAATGAAGACTGTGGCCACCTTTGTAGTCGCCATTTCAGACTGTATTGCAGGGGGACCCCTCCACTCAGGACAATATCCAGAAGGTTTGGACATCCCAAGGCCCAACCGGCCTGGACAGCCCCAAAGCCATGGCCTGCTGGAAAGGTCGGTTCTGCGCATACCCATGCCTTAAGGTTCAGGGAAGCTGCGATCTGGGAACAGTTGAAGGGTAGTGAGGAGCCAGATCACTGAAGTAGATTCATGAGTCACCAATCTACACCCTACCTAATGTCCACTGTTCCCCAAGAAGGCAGAGCTGGAGAGAATTGAAAAGTCTTGCCAGGGTAAGGACGAGAGTGGCGAACCGGGAACCTCTGGTAGGAAACCCTCGGGAATCCTGATTGCTGGTCCCCTTGCTAGGGGGAGGGGCCATCAGAACGTGGTTGCACATGCTAATGCGCATGCGGTCCCTCGCGCACAGGGAGCAGGTCTGTGCAGAGACCCAGCAGCTTGACCCACTTTGAAAGAGGCCGAATTCCGATTCCTCTCGGGAATTTTGGGGGTTAACCAGGCATCTGCCGTGGTCTCCGCCCGTACCTGCACTGGGAGTTTTATTCATCCTGAAGCTAGATCCTGGAACACTGCAGCCTTAATTGTTGAGGCCTGCAGGGTAACAAGGAAAGACACCGGGGAGTCATGCTTCAACGAGAAGCCAGTGACCAGATCAGCAGCATGACCAAGTAGGGATTAACTGTCCTCTCATTTGCAGTCCCAGTATCAGATGATATTGCATGGGGGACCCCTCACCCAGAAAAGTAGTCAGGTGATTTGGATAGACTCTGGCCTCTCAGTCCTGGAGCTCCCGTAGGTGCAGGTCTGTTGAAAGCTTGCATACCCCTCATGCACCTGCGGTTGGGCCATTAGTGCATCTACCATTGTTGCACTGTCCTCTCTTCCTCAGCATACATCTCTGGCCAGATGTCAAGATCCCTGAGACAGAGATGACTGAGCAAATAAATAGTTAAGCCTGAGTTGCAGGTAAGTGGGCACAATATGATGATACTAGGCAGAAATGAACTTTTGCTATAACTCAGGGGTGTCCTTGGACTGTAGTATGGAAGCAATAGTATCCTGTTGGCTATGTCTTCAGATGCTATATCTGGAGGGCCAGGAAAAAGAGATAGCAAGAAGTGTGGATGTACACCGATTCATGAACAGTGGCTAAAGGTTGGAAGGAATGGTTGGATAATTGGAAGGAGCAGTATTTGAGGAGTAGGAACAAGATTTGAGTCCATTTTAAGTACGGTCGTCTCAGAAGGGGCTCCAGGTATAAGAATACATGTGTTCTATCTGAATAGTCATCAAGGGCATTTTGTAGAACAGGCTTTAATTAATCAGGTGGACAGTATGACACATTTTTTTGATGTTTGTGTGATTCGTTCCAGTTACCTTAGTGCTTTGTTTGTTCAGTGGATTAACAAGATAAGTGGCAAAGTGACAAAGGTGGGATTTCTATGTGTTTTCAGCAACTTTGGCTTTCCCTCAGCTAAGTTCAGCTAACCCCATTGCTAAGTGCCTCATATAACCAGAGACTAAAACTGACCCTTTTTCCACAAATTAGGGAGGGTAGGTTCCAACAGGCAAACATGTCTACATGACAGGGGGAGAAATCCCCTCTCCTGGAATAAATATTTATTCTAGATAGAGTTTTGTCTTTTTTTAGACCATCCTGAATACCTTATTTCCCATCATTGTATCCCTTATACATTGTTTTTAACAAAGAAACTATTTTATGGTGAAAAAGTGAGAAAACAGGCTGATGCTTAAAGAATTCATTACAAAATGGTGCAGTGGGTGATAATAACTGGGTGACAACAACTTTTAAAATTTGAGGTATTATCCCACAGGATGCTCTGTATGCTCTGAACCAGTAACCAGTATCCAATTCTTCCTCCTCCCAACCCCATAGTCAGAATATAGTCACTAAGGGCATGGTACTTTTCATTATTTCTCTTAATGGCCCTCTTGCAAAGATTTTGCTTTCATTCTCTCTGTCTATACTTCTGATGATTTAAGATTTTTGGTTTCCAAGGCTGGAATGCTTTCACAAGGGCGCATAATAACGGTTCAGTTGACCTCACTGCTGAGGCTGTCAGTTGACTACTGGGGCATCTCCTCCCTTGAAGCAATAAGAAGGCAGTTGCTAGACTGTGGTGACTGATCCCAGAGTGATTATGATTGATGATATTGCACAATAGAAGGAAGCAGAAGTAAGTCTGAAACTCAGGATAATCTCAGGATGCCTCTTAGCATGGTAGTTTCAAATAAACAAATGACAACAAAATAATAGTAATAGTAACAACAACTACCAAAGCTCAGTTCCCACAGAGAGAAAGATTTGGATCACTCAGTTCTACCATCTGAGGAGGGAAGTTGTAAATACCAACTATGACCTCAGTACCAGTTAAAGAATCAGTTGTAACAGTGACCCTTGGTATTTTTGTTTGCTTGTTTTCATTTTTGCTATTTGTTTATTATATTAATCAATCACCCGCCCCTTTTTTCTTTTTCCTTACTATTTCATGTACTGGTGGTGGTTTAATTTAAAATTTATTTCTGGGTTTTCAGTATATCAGGGTAGCACTATAATTAAATTAAGAAGAATAAAAGAAACCCAGATAGGGAAATAATGGAATGAAAGGTGAATTTGGTTACTGAACTTGGTGAATGCGTATAATTTAAACCAAATATTGAATAAGAAAAAGAGGGCCCCTTAAATGATGAAGCATGCAGTCCACAATAAGGCTATAACTTTCAAGCACTTTATTCACCACCTCTCACACCAAAGATACATAAGGCAAAAATGCTAGTGGAAATTCATAATAGTTGTAGGTAAATTCACATAAGCTCCATCAATTCATGATTGAAAAAGTAGGCCAATGTGATGAAGTTCTGGGATCTAGATGAGGTTCAGTAGGGCAAGATCTGGAGCCGACGGCCAAGAAAGAATTCTTAAGACGTCTTTGGTGCAAAAAGGTGGTTTATTAAAGCACGGGGACAGGACTCGTGGGCAGGAAGAGATGCTGCCCCAGGGATGTGAGGAGTGGTCATATATATATATGGAGGGGGTTAAGGATGGCGTAAGTCTCTAAGGAATTTTGGAAGCAAGGTTACTAGGACCTTGAGGGGCTAGCTATTGTTTGGGAGAAAGGTTATTTATTATCTGTAATAAAATCTTCTCGTGAGACCCTTTAGATGTATATCAGTGGGTCATATGCTTGGGAATGATTGTCGACACTATCTTGGAGGCTTAGAGATAAAGTTTCCTAAAGGAATTGTTAAAGTAGACTTATAGGATCCTGGTTGGGGGTAGGGGGTCAGTCAGGCTAGGACTGTCCTTTGCCCTTAGCAAAACCTCAAGGTGAGGGCAGTTGAGTCCCTAGAGGAGAGCCACTCTGCCTGTTTCAAGGGCTTGTCAGTAGGTAAGGAATTTTAATGATTTTCTTTCTGCCTCTGTTTCCCACATCAAATATATGTATGAGTGCATTATATGATTAATGCTATCAATATGTCTCAAACTCAATACCCTGACAATAGAGAATACTTTTTCTTTGTGTAATCCCATGAAACTCATACAACTCGTTATTTAATAGGCCACCAAAAATAAATTCAGGAAAGTAGAAATCATATAGATCATATTGATTTACTTTTAATCTAAATAATCTAAATATTCTCTTTTGTTTTATATTCATGTAACTCCCCTATTTCTTTTAGTGAACATCTTGCTGTTAAAATACTTAATAGAGGACCTGGAAAAAGAGAATGGAAATGCTTATGAAGAAATTGCTTCTTGCTGCTGCATTGGAAAGAGTAGAATCAAGTTGCTGCATATTTTCCCTCTAGGGAATAAAATAATACATTCTTACTTTTTACTTAAAACAAACAATCATTTACAAATCTTTCATGTTCTCTTAATAAGCCTTCAGATCAACTCAGGCTGGTACTAACAAGCAGGACTTTCCTTGAGTAAAGATATTTGGAGAAATTATTACTTCATCCTATTTTGCTTCTAAATTATTTTATTCATTATAAACCAGGTCTAACAGTATTCTGGGCTAAATTAAACAGGACTCAATTATAAAGATGGAGCATACTGGCTACTTAGGTGAATCACAGAAAAGAAAGAAGGGTCTACTCAGGTCCCCTGTATTTCAGTATATTTTAAAAGTTATTGATCACTCTCAACATTCTGGATGAACTGAGTGGACAGAGGATATCTCTGTATATATTTAATTTCTTTGGAATGTTTCTCTTTTATTCCTCTAACCATATTCTTTCTTATCTAGAAACATATCTTGTTTCTCAGCAACAATTTGCATTTGTTTATCCATTCAATTCTTCTGTGCTCATGTTGGGGTTTTGCATAATCTCATTACTCAGAGATCTGGCAATGTAATATACAAAACAAACCAGGTGTGAATGTGAATTGCAGTGCAAATCTGAATGTAATGAGTAACAAAGGAATAGTATCAAATGCTTTAGGAATTCAGTCTTCCAGTGAATATTTAATGAGGGCCTAGTAAGTGTCAAGTACTATTCCAGGTACTTGAGATAAAACAATGGGCAAAACAGAGTACCCATGCCAACATTCCGCTGAAGGAAACAGAAAACAAAAACAAAAAAGGAGGCAAATATGTCAGAGTATATTATGTGCTATGAAGAAAAGTAAAGCAGGGTAAGGAAGGCAGCATCAGAGTTGCTGTCTTAGACCTGTAGCCTGGGAAGGTGTCCCTAATAAGATGACAATTCAACAGAGATTTGAACTAAGGATACACTGATACCTGATACAAAAGTTTCCTTAGCAAAGGGAATAGTAAGTGAATGACTTTTAAGATGGGACTGTATTTGAGTTTGAAAGAAGAGCAAAGAAGCACGTGGTTATAAGGCATCCCTGGGGGTGCAACGTGGTAAGTGATGGGACCTTAGAGCTTGTATAAGACACTGTGAGATGTAACAACTTTGGCTTTAGCTTAAGAGATGGGAAGCCTTAGGGTGTTATAAACAGGAATGATGTGATCTTACTTAGGTTGTACAAGATTTCAAGGGGAGCTCAAATAAAGGGAGGAGGGTGGACAGATACTCCAAATTTGCCTAAAACTTGTCATGGTGAATGGAAACATGTAAAATGGACAGAAAAAGCAGTGGCTTTAATGAAAATCATGTACAGTTAATAGCTGTGAGATGATGCTAATATGAAAGAATGAAAAGTGGGGTCAGTAGCCAAGTCTTGGTTCTAGGGCTGAAAATCAGAATTGGAGAAATCGAGTTTGTGGTACTTGTTGGATTATGGGCAGCTCTAGCTTAAGTTTCCTCAAGTGGGCAGTCAAGGGGTTCACCTTTCTAATTTTTCCAATAAAGAGACAACCAGTTTTCACCAATATGCGTGAGCAGATAGAGGACTGACTATTTTAAAAACAAAACTGGGCAGGTCTTGGAACCAAATATCTGTGAAATGATTACCTGCAGCTTAGGAGATCCAGGAAAATAAAGGAGACTTATTCTATTAAAGGTGCCGACCAGTGTCATGGTAGGGATGTCTTTTCTCTTATCTCTCTCCAACATCCCACACCATAGACAGCTTGTGGGAATAATTTTTTTTTTCTCTTTGCATTCCAACAACTTTTCCTTATATCTCTTTTATGCTTTTCTGTATATCTTGCCTCATTGCATTACCATTATTTATTGATATGTCAGTCTTCCTTCACCAAGTTTTGAGCAGTTAGATGCTCAGAACCATGGACCATGCCTTATTCATCTTTGTCAGTAGCGTAGTGTTTGGTATGCAGATTTACTAAAGGAATAGTAATTTAAATATATTTCTAGGAACACAGAAGCGAGTAAATATAACATTTTCTGGCTAGCTCTAATTTTTAAAAAATCATCCTCTAAAACTAGTTATCCACCTTTAACTGTGTAAAAACTTATACTTTGGCTGTTCATTATTGTCATTATGGAGGGTTTATAAGGTTTTTAAAAAGATTTTATTTTTATTTATTTATTTGACAGAGAAAGATCACAGTAGGCAGAGAGGCAGGCACAGAGAAAGGGGGAAGCAGGCTCCCTGCTGAGCAGAAAGCCCAAAGTGGGGCTCCATCCCAGGACCCTGGGATCATGACCTGAGCCAAAGGCAGAGGCTTAACCCACTGAGCCACCCAGGTACCCCTGGGTTTATAAGTTTTATTTCTCTCAAAATTTGGAATGGGATAATTATGATTTTTCCATTAAGAGTTAAGCGTTCAAAGGACAAAAAACCCCACATATACGTGTGTGTGTGTGTGTGTGTGTGTGTATGTAGTTATACATGTGATTATATTGAATAGATAATTGTAAAAAATAAATAGCACATTTGATTAGTAATTACATTGTAATTTTGATTGAGTAGGTAATCTATGACAGGGCAGTTCTAAGTGCTTTGTGTACTTTTCATTATTTAAACCACTTCACAACACTTCTCAACTTAATATGTCAATAAATTTGCAAATACAGGAGCAGATAATTTTCTGCCAAAATCAACATAAATATCTAGATTTTCTGCATTGATAAATATGGCCTGAGAATTTGGAAAGCTAGTCAAAAATCTATTGCCCAACTTTTAACTAGACCCCAAGGAGTACGTTTTATTCAATCTGTTAAAAAAAAAGATCATCCCTGACTCAGTTCTAACAAAACAGCTGAAATATATCCACATCATTTTATGAGGCAGACTCAAATTAGGCAAGGATGTCACAAAACCTGAAATTGTCATTTTAATTTTTGGTATAAAAACAATTGCATATATCCTAGATTCAAGCAAGTAAAATTGCATGAGAGAAGCAAATAAGTTTTTTTTTTTTAATATTTTATTTATTTATTTGACAGACAGGTAGAACACAAGTAGGCAGAGAAGCAGGCAGAAGGAGAAGGAGAAACAGGCTCTCCCCTGAGCAGGAAACCTGATGTGGGACTCGATCCCAGAACCTTGGGATCACGACCTGAGCTGAAGGCAGCAGCTTAACCGACTGAGCCACCCAGGCACCCCGAGAAGGAAATAAGGCTTCATGTAGAAAGCCAAAGATGGCTCAGCATTAGTAAATTTGCTAATATAATTGTCTATATTATCAATGTAAAATTGGATTTTACAGTGTGCAATATCATTATAACTTGATTATCTGGATATATTAATAAAACCTGATATAAGGTAGTCATTCCTAATTTGATGAATGAATAAAAAACACTTAGCAATCTAAAAGTAGAAGGACATTGGAGTGCTGCGTGGCACCGTCGGTTAAGTGACTGACTCTTGGTATCAGGCCTGGTATCAGGGGCCTGAGATTGAGCCCCGTGTCCAGGTCCACACTCAGCAACGACATCTGCTTGGGTTTCTTATTCCTTCCTCTTCGGCCCCTTCCCCCTGCTTACCCTCTTTCTGTCTTTCAATCTCAAGATAAATTTTTTAAAAAAGTAGAAAGACACTGCCTTTATAAATGGTGTTCTATGAAATGTCTACAACAAACATGATCATTGGAATGGCAGATGAAAAATTAAGAACTTTCCTTCCAAAGTGAGGTATAAGCAGTGAGTCCTACTGTTATCACCCTGTTGCCTTGGGACCACTGCAGCAAGGGGGCAGAAAATGATGACGTAAAAATACTGGTAAGAAAGGGTTTTTAGTGTCCAATCCCCATTTCCCCCAAAGGTAAAATATGAAAATATGGATATTAATATCACCTTTATACTGTTTCTAAGTGTACTTGAGGGTATTTTCCCCCTAAAGGGTTTAGCAGAATGTCTTACACAGAACACTTGAAGACCTGTCATGACCACACCATTGTCATGACCATTTATTCCCTGAGCCTGCCTGATTAAAGGCCCAACGAAAACTCCTTTCTTGATTTAAGAGGGTTGGTCTACCTTTCCAAGTTAAAGGTGGAGATTAAGCATACCCATTTTTAGTAGGCACAAACTGACAAGGAAATTCAAAGCATCATAGAGGGAATAAAATAATTCAGGAGGGAATTTAAAACAAAAAAAAGAGATGATTCTATAAGCATCTAGTTGGGGGAAATGTTACAAAGGAATAAGAAATCCAATAGCTTCAGAATTTTGAACTCTGAAGGATGACTTAATGTGCTTTGAGACATTGAGAAAATTTGGGAAGGGATGCCTGCATGGCTTAGTTGGTTAAGCATCTGCCTTGGTTTTAGGTCATGATCCCATGGTGCTGGGATAGAGTCCTACATCAGGCTCCTTGCTCAGCGGGGAGCTTGCTTCTCCCTTTGACTGCTGCTCTCCCTGCTTGTGCTCTCTCTCTCTCTCTGACAAATAAATAAAAAAGAAAACTTGGGGCAGCTTTGAGGGAGAGTTGGTTTTAAGTAAACAAAAAACTAAACAAAACAAAAAATACATAAATTCAAGGGGAATGCAAAATTATATAAGAAGGGAAACATGCTTATAGTATAATAAATAGGGTTCAGCTATTCATAGCATATATGTATTTTTAATAATTTAAATATTCCAACATCCTAACTATAACATAAGAATGGGAGAAAGAAAAATATGTGTGTGCAAGTGTATGTTTGCAAGAATGCAGTTGTGTAGGGGGTAATTGACTTCCATAGTAGCAAGTCAGTAGATGATCCCAAGAACTGAAAATTCAAGGGATAATATTAATAACTGTGTTGTTTAGATACATAATTCAGAAGGTAAATACCAAAAGAGTGGCTAAACTAACTGAAAGTATATCCTATAAGGAGCAAGAAATGGGGTGGTGTGGGAGAGAGGACTACATACTATTTTGGGCTTTTAAAAAAGTTTTTATTTAAATTCCCGTTAACAGGGGTACCTGGGCAGCTCAGTCAGCTAAGCATCTGCCTTCAGCTCAGGTCTTGATCTCCAGGTCCTGGGATTGAGCCCCACATCAGGCTCCCTGCTCAGTGGGAGCCTGCTTCTCCCTCTCCCTCTGTGTCCACGACCATGCTCATTCTCTCTCTCTCTCTCTCTCTCTCTCTCTGCCAAGTGAATAAATAAAACCTTTTAAGAAAAATAAAAATAAATAAATACCAGTTAAGGTAGAGTGTAATATTAGTTTCATGTATATAATTTAGTGATTCATCACTTATATGCAATACCCAGTGCTCATCATAAGTGCTCTCCTTAATACCCATCATCCATTTAACCCATTCCCCCTCCCCACCTGCCCTCAAGCAACCCTCAGTTTGCCCTCTGTAGTTAAGAGTTTTTTCACTGCTTTGTCTCTCTTTTTTTTCCCCTCCTATGTTCATCTAATTTTTTTCTTAAATTCCATCCGGAAGTGAAACGATATGGGAATTGTCTTTCTCTTACTGACTTACTTCACTTTGCACAGTACTCCCTAGCTCCATCCACATCATTGCAAATGGCAATATTTCATTCTTTTTAATGGGCTGAGTAATATTCCATTGTGCATATTCTGTCGATGAACATTTGGGCTCTTTCCATAATTTGGGTATTGTTGATAATGCTGCTATAAATATCAGGGAGCATGTATCTTTTCAAATCAGTATTTTTGTATCTTTTGGGTAAATACCTAGTGCAATTGCTGGATCATAGGATAGTTCTATTTTTAATTTTTTTTTAAAGATTTTGTTTATTTGACAGAGAGAGAGATCACAAGTAGGCAGAGAGGCAAGCAGAGAGAGAGGGGGAAGAAGGCTCCCTGCTGTGCAGAGAGCCTGTTGCGGGGCTCAATCCCAGGACCCTGAGATCATGACCTGAGCCGAAGGCAGAGGCTTAACCCATGAGCCACCCAGGCGCCCCTATTTTTAATTTTTTTGAGGAACCTCCATACTGTTTTCCAGAGTAGCTGCTCCAGTTTGCATTCCTACCAGCGGTGTAAGAGGGTTCCCCTTTCTCTGTATCCTCGCCAACACCTCCTTTCCTGTGTTGTTAATATTAGCCATTCTGAGAGGTGTGAGGTGGTACATCATTGTGGTTTTGATTTGTATCGCCCTGCTAATGAGTAATGTTGAACCTCTGTTCAGTCTGTTAGCCATCTGGATGTCTTCTTTGGAAAAATGTCTGTGTGGGTGAAGCTGTAATTGGGATTAATTCCTTGATTTCTCTTTCTGCTACTTCACTATTGGGATATAGAAATGCAACAGATTTATATATTTAGATTTTGTATCCTGTGACTTCACTGATTTCATCTGTCAATTCTGGAGTCTTTTGGGTTTCCTATATATAGCATTATGTCATGTGCACATAATGAAAGTTTTACTTCTTTCTTAAAAATTTGATTGCCTCGGGGACGCCTGGGTGGCTCAGAGGGTTAAGCCTCTGCCTTTGGCTCAGGTTCTGATCTCAGGGTCCTGGGATCGAGTCCTGCATCGGGGGTCTCTGCTCAGCGGGGAGCCTGCTTCCCCACCCCCTCTCTCTGCCTGCCTCTCTGCCTACTTGTGATCTCTCTCTGTGTCAAATAAATAAATAAATTTTAAAAAATTTGATTGCCTTGGAGAAAGCTATCATATGATCTCCCTGATATGAGGATGTGGAGATACAATTGAGGTGGGGTTTGGGGGGATAGGAAAAGAATAAATGAAACAAGATGGGATCAGGAGGGAGACAAACCAAAAGAGACTCTTAATGTCACAGAATAAACTGAGGGACGCGGGGGAAGGAGTGTAGGGAGAGGGTGGTGGGGTTATGGACATTGGGGAGGGTATGTGCTATGGTGAGTACTGTGAGGTGTGTAAACCTGGCAATTCACAGACCTGTACCCCTGGGGCTAATAATACATTATATGTTTATAAAAAAATTTAAAAATTAAAAAAAAAACTTTATTGCCTTATATTTCTTTCTGTTGTTTGATTGCTGAGGCCAGGACTTCCAGTCCAGTACTGTTATTTAATAATAGTAGTGAGAGTGGACATCCCTGTTTTGCTTCTGACCATAGAGGAAAAGCTCTTATTTGTTCCCTATCAAGGGTTATAGTAGCTGTGGGTTTTTCATATACGACCTTTATGATGTTGAGGTATGTTACCTTTAAACCTACTTTGTTGAGTGTTTTTATCATGAGTGGGTGTTGTGCTTTGTCAAATGCTTTTGCTGCATTTATTGAGAGGATCATATTTCTCACCCTTTCTTTTATTAATGTGGTGTATCACATTGATTGACTTGTGAATATTGAACTACCCTTGCAGCTCAGGAATAAATCCCAGTTGGTCGTGGTGAATGATTTTTTTTAATACACTATTGGGTTTGATTGAGTAGTATTTTGTTGAGAATTTTTGCATCCAAATTTTTTAGGAATATTGGCCTATCATTCTCTTTTTTAGTGGAGTCTTTGTCTGGTTTTGGAATCAGGGTAATGCTGGCCTCATAGAATGAGTTTGGAAGTTTTCCTTCTATTTATTTATTTATTTAAATAGAGAAGAATAGGTATTAACTCTTCTTCAAATATTGGTAGAATTCTTCCATGAGGTTATCTGGCCCTTGATTTTTGTTCATTGGGAGACTTTTGATTACTGATTCAATTTTTTGCTTGTTCCTGATCTGTTCAGGTTTTCTATTTCTTCCTGTTTCAGTTTTGGTAGTTTATATGTTTCTAGGAATTTATCCATTTCTTCCACATTGTCCAATTTATTGGCATAGAGTTTTTCATAGTATTCTCTTATAATTGTTTGTATTTCTATGTGGTCATTATGTCTCCTCTTTCATTTGTGATTTTATTTATTTGGGTCTTTTCTCTTTTCTTTTTGATAAGTCTGGTAGGGGGTTATCAATTTTGTTAATTCTTTCAAAGAACCAGATCCTGGTTTCATTGATCTGTTCTACTGTGTTCTTTTCTTTTTTCTTTCTGGTCTCCATATTATTTATTTCTGCTCTAATCAATATTATTTCCCTTCTTCTGCAGGCCTTCAGCTTCATTTTTTTTCTAGCTCCTGCAGGTGTAAGGTTAGGTTATTTATTTGAGATTTTTCTTACTTCTTGAGGTAGGCTTGTATTGTTGTATATTTCCCCTTATGAGCGCTTTGTCTACATACCAAAGATTTGGACCATCATGTTTTTATTTCCATGTACTTTTTAATTTTTTAATTTTTTCTTTAATTTCCTGGTTGACCTGTTCATTGTTTACTGACATATTCTTTAATCTCCATGTGGTCTTTCCAAATTTTTTCTTATGGTTGACTTCATAGTATTGTGGTCAGAAAACATGTGTGGTATAATCTCAATCGTTTTGTACTTATTGAGGCCTAATTTGTGACCTAGTACATGATTTATTCTGGAGAATGTCCTATGTGCACTCGAAAATAATGTGTATTCTGCTGCTTTAAGATAAGTGTTTAGAATATATCTGTTAAACCCATCTGGTCCAGTATATCATGCAAAGCCATTGTTTTCTTGTTGAACTTTTGCTTAGATGATCTGTCCATTGATGTACATGGGGTATTAAGGTCCCCTGCTAATTTTGTGTTATTATCAATGAGTTCATTTTTGCTTGTTATTAATTGTTTTATATATTTGGGTACTCCCGAGTTGGGGGCATAAATATTTATAATGGTTAGATCTTCTTGTTGGATAGTCCTCTTTATTATGATAAAGAGCTCTTTTTCATCTTTTGTTACAGTCTTTGGTTTAAAATCTAGTTTGACTGATGTAAGTATGGCTACCCTGGCTTTCTTTTGATGGAGAATTGCTATTTCTCATAGTAAATCTTTTGTTGCCATTTTGCCTTTCAAACTGTGCATGAATATCTTTTAGAAAATTAAAAGATAAGTTTACATTTTTAAAGATTTATTTATTTATTTTAGAGAGGGAGAGCATGCAAGTGTGGTAGGGAGGAACAGAGAGAGACAGAAACTTAAGGAGACTGTGCTGAGCCTGGAGCCCAATATGGGATTCACTCTCATGACCCTGAGATCACAACATGAGCCAAAACCGTGAGTCTGATGCTTAACCAACTGAGCCACCCAGGCACTCCTAAGTTTACATTTTAAAGAGAGGCCCTAGTTTTGAATCTTCTCATAGCTTGGTGATTCCCTGGTGACAGCTCCCTGATCATTCTTCTCTCCTCTTCTCTTCTCTTCTCTTCTCTTCTCTTCTCTTCTCTTCTCTTCT
>ML110612.1:0-10377 GCA_003697995.1 Taxidea taxus jeffersonii
AGTACTGGAAAGATATTGGTACACTGTAGTCTTAAGTTTTGAAACTTTTCCACTGAAATCATAAGTAAATAACAGAAATTCTGATCCTCTTTCAGAATACTAGAATTTTTAAATGCTTCCTTTACCCATGAAAATAATTACTGTCTGAGTTAGATGAAAATTCAGAGTTTGGTTGGAACAATTCTTGCTTTCTCAATGTCTCATGACTGGTTGGTGATGGAGTAACTCTCAGAATTCACACTTTCTAATTTAAATTCCCTGAACTCCTTGGTAATATTCTTTACCCTGCCTCTGTGTTTGTGTAGTGACAAAAGGGTAATATTTGCTTATACAGAGTTGCAACCTCTCTATGATGTCAAGCTTTATCTACAGGAAGAATAATGGCTCCAGAGGAGTCAAATTCTTGTCCCCAGAAACTGTAAATACATTATGTTAAATGTCAAGGGCAGATTAACGTTGCAGATGGAATTAAGGTTGGCAATCAGCTAGCCTGAGGTTTGGTAGAGTATCTTAGATTATCCAGGTGAGCCAATGTAACCACAAGTGTCCTTAAAAATAAAAGAGGAAGCATGAGAGTAGAGGCAGAGTGATGCTATGTGAGCGACATATGAACCTATGTTGGCTTTGAAGATGGAAGGGGGCCAGGAACCAAAGGATGTGGCACCTTTTAGAGGCTAGAAAAGACAGGAAGATAGTTTTTCTCCTAGAATTCTGAAAGGAACACAACCATGCTGACATGTTAATTTTAGCCCACTGAGACCCATTTTGTGTTTTTTACTTCCAGAACTCTAAGATAATAAATTTGTGTTGTCTTAAGTCACTTAAGTTTGTGGTAGTCTTTTATAACAGCAATGGGAAACTAGTACACTGTTCAAGGCTATATTCAGTTCAATTTCCTTTTTAGCATATAGGAAGGCACTCCATTTTCTTCCTACTGCTAGGCACAGAGGAGAAAAGTCTCATCAATTATTTCCCCCAGCAAATACTCTGTGGAGCTCAGCAAAATTGGTACTTAGGGTATAAGACCCGTCTAACTCCATCAGTTGCTCAGTGTCTGGGTACCCACCCTAAGCAGCATAGCACCCAAATAAAAGGTACAAACCACTCTGTATCAGCCACCAGTAAAACAGGAAACAGATGGCTCCTTCAAAAAGAGTAGTTGAAGAGAGCTTATTAAAATGGTTATTTGCAAAAGGGTAGGCAGAGTTAAAAGTAGTAGTAAAGAGGGGATGATAAAGCTCGCTAGGAGGAACAACAGAGAGAAACCAAGCCTCAGACTAAAAGGGCAAGGTATGGGAAGCTATTCCCAAAATAGGACCTAATGCTGTAGAGAGGACAGTCCAGCAGGAGCTGCAGGCTCTGATAGACAAATGGAGCTCTTGCCAACCTCAGACTATGGAGAGAGGATGTCAGAGAAATAAATACCTTGACTTTTCTTTCTTCCTACACTCTGGTTTCCCACTAGTTCTTCCCATTGGCTGAAACCTAATGGAAGTCAGGAAGCAAGCAAGAGTAGTTGAGGTAGTCAACAATGGTCCACCCTCCAGGGCACAGACATGAGAAAGAAGGGAGAGGCATGAATCTAGAAGACCAGAGAAATACAGATCTTCCCACTGTTATCAATATGTAACATGATTTCAGAAAAAGTGAATAGTAACACAACTTCCTTAAGCTAAAAATATTTTGGCACATTTGAGATTGGCTTAATAAAAGGGCACTGCATAGTCTCTCCTCAAAAACTGTTGGTCGGAATCACCAATGCCAAAGATAAAATGCTGGTTGGATGCACCATTAGAATGACCCAGCACACCACTTTGTACATTGCTACAATTTATGGTATTATAATTTTTTGACCAAGAAACAATAAAATATCTACTAAAATTTGTTTACTTGGCCTTCTGATGCTGTAGTAAGACAGATTTCCATGGACTTTTCTGTTATACTTACAGAAAATAAAAGACAATCAGGTCACTTAAGAATCACTTAAGAATAAATCCAAGAAAGTAAACTTAATGAATTTACTAGCACTCTTAAACTAACTAGAAGATATTTACCCTTCCTAAATAATAATAATAAATAATAATAATAATAATACAGTCATCTCTACAGTCAAAAGTACTACTGATCTAAAGAGACTGTACAACTTCTGAACACCACTTCTGGGTTCACATCTCCTGTTAGTATGTGCCAGGCCACAGCAGAGAGAGTCACTAAACTTGGAATCATCTTAGACTTGTAACCCCATTGAATATGCTGGATCTCTTCAACTTTAGTGACCTATACGAAGAGAAGCTCCAGGGGTGGGAATGTGAAACCAGTCTACAAAATACTATCATGCTGGAACATGAACCCTGTATTGTAGTCCTTTCCACTTCAGCTACTGGATGAAAGCAGGAAGCTCTGCTGCTTTCAATCCCATCATTCATCCCCTCCTAAGTGGAGAAAGAAGACAACACAAGAAAAAAGCAACATTAAGATCAGCAAGAGCCCTGAAATCCTGGAGGCCTTTCATCATCCAGCGGCCATGGTGATGAGTGAAGCCATGTCTTATTATGTGTAAACCCCCTGTGGGTTGCAGCCAGTGAAAATAGGTCATAGGCTTTGGGCCCTTGCAAGTTACCCTCCAGTTTTCTAGTAGTTATTCAAGCCCTTAGTGCTGGAGGTTGAACATAGCCTGAGGTACATTTACACATAGTAGCAAAGGACCTAGTTCTGATGTTGAATATTGCATAGGGGGTCACTGAGGACAGAAGCTGGCTTTGTATCAAACATACACAAAGAGCCAAGTTTACTCATATCCAGTTTCCTAATTATCATTTGTTTCCAAATTGGCTATATTACTTTCATTCTGCCTTTCCAAGCAGAAGAATCCACAGCATTTATTATCATATAAATGCTATTTCTAACATCAATAATTTTCTTCAAACTTTGATTTGACAATTCCACAAGATTTTAAATAATATCCAATACTTTGTAGAATGTCTGCATTTCCCATTGCCAAAATATTTGGAGATGATAATCCTATCCGAATATACAGCAGAGTAAATAAGGCAGAAAAGAATGTTTTTGTATTTAATACATAAGGTGATATTAACATTAATATGTTCTGAAGGCGTTTGGACCTTCACTTTCTCCCACACACATTGGCATAATTTCAGATAGAAAAACTTTTGACATTTAATCTACTTAACAAAAATCTTAATTTCCTACTAAAGTCTTGGTAGTCATTAGTGCTAGTCACATATATTTACAGTTCTCTTCATCCCAGATACATGGCAGGCTACACATCCCCCTTGATGTCAGATAAAACCCTCTGACTTACTTTAGCTACCAAAGAGTAAGTAGAACTAATGTGTATCAATTCTGGGCCAAAGCCTATGAAATAGATGCATGATCTGCTTTGTTCCCACCTCACTGCTGTAGGTACCCTTGATATTCTAGAGGTTGAATCTTCCTCAGTCTGGGGCCTCAGAGTGAGGACAATATGAAGCAGGGCTCCTGCTAATCTGAGATGAGCATACAGAATGAGTAAGAACCATACTATATGCATTCATCCTACTCTCTCTGGAAATGACTAACCCTTTCACAGAATCACACACATATACACAAATGCCCACATGGCCCTAAGGTCTAAACACTCTTTCACAGCTGTGCTATACTTCACAGCCCCCACTGGTATTTAACATACTTGAGATTATTGGGGTTATTACCAAACACAGCCATGCCTCTCCTGATAGACAAAGATAACTTTAAACTTGCTACAATTTACATCTCTCATGACAAAGGGTCAACTGAAAGTAGAGACAGTGTATTTGGGTGAAGGAAGCATGAGTTTTGTAGTCGCCTTGTTCCGGTTAAATAGAGGGTTCAGCACTTATCGCTTTTATAATCTTGTAAAGCCACTTAGTTTGAACAATTTACTTTTCTCATCTGTGGAATGAGATAATACTACGTCTTTGCAAAATGGTCTGAAGGATAAATGAGATAACTAATCTCAAGTAGCTAGCACAGGATAAGGAGTAACCATCAGTGTCTATTTTTTTCTTCCCTTTCTTCCCTTCCTTTCTTCCCTTCTTATCAGAAGAACTGATAAGACCAGGGGTGGACAAATCATAGCCAACAGACCAAATCTGGCCTGCTGCTTGTTTCTGTAAATAAGATTTTTATGAGATCACCACCACATTCATCCACCTATGAATTGTCTCATGGTTTCTTTGGCACTACAAATGCAGAGCTGAGTAGCTGTAACAGAGTCTGTATGGACCACAAACCCTAAAATATTTACTATTCAGATTTTTTTTCAGAAAAAGCTTGCTGACCCCTGGACTAGATTCATTTATAACCTGGACAACTCAACTTCTCATACAAATCTAGTCCTGGACTTATTTTCCTAGGACGGGTCAACTTTATGTTGTGTTCTAGTTGTAGGTTATGGAAGCTTGAGGTCAACTGATCACTGCCTGCTGTATGACATTACCCAAGATTTTACAGTGACTCATGAAGCATACTAAAGGGCAACCAAAAGGGGGGCTCTAAGTCTATTTCTTGAATGTCTTAAATAAGCACTTGTGTCTTCACTTAATAATTCATTTCACATGTATCTAAATGCCAGTTATATGCTAATGAACTAGGCTAAGCACTGATGATATGACGATAATTAAGGTACAGTCTTGAGATCCAGAAGCTCCTCATCTAGCAGAGTGGGAAATACATACATACCTACCTACATACACACATAATTACAATCCAGTGAGATAACATCTAATAAATATATAAGCATACACACATAAACAAACTAGAGCAAGGAGATGCAAGAAGGTGGTATCAGAGAAGAATATACCATATTCCTTGACATAAAACATCCCAGAGTGAGAATCCCTGCCTATGGGCATGAGGACACAAAAACTAGCTGGAGCATCAGGGCACTAAGCAGACCCCAGGATAGGTGGTACATGCACATTCCATACTCTTGTTAGAGACTTCAGATAGTGCTTTGATCTGGGTCCTATCTGGTTCCCTAGTTTTCATTTCTGGGGTTGTTTTGTGACATTTCTCTTGACCTCAGCATTGGCACCTCAATACCACCACCACAATTTATTTTTTCTTAGACCTGACTTGGTTCTTCTCTCCTAGATCTGGACTTGCCCACAGCCATAGTGACTTTTCTATTTGGCTCAGAAACCTCATCCCAAGCTTTAGATCTTATCTTACTGGCCCTAATATGCTCACCCCCTTACTCACTTCTGACCTAGATGTGCCAATGAACTTTGCCCTTCTCCTATTACATCCCAATTGGATTCTATTGAGTGGAGTGTTGCTGAGAAGAAATACTTTTCCAAGGAGCAAATACAGACAGTTCTTACAGTTGCACAGGGCAGAACATTTAAAGTTACAGAGGTGTGAAAAAGTAAGGTGTGTTTAGTTACCCAAATAAATCTGATATGGATAGTGTATACTACAGAGCAAAAAGTGACAGAAGATTAAACTAAAAAATAGTCAAAAGCCGGATTGTGGAGGACCTTGGAAATCATATAAAGAAACACGTCCTTCATTCTATGCCTAGTCGAGAATCACTGTCAGATTTTAAACAGAGGGGCATATGATCATATTTACAGCTTAAAATATTGCTCTGGAGGCAATATGGCATCTGATTGCAAGAAGAGCATAGAAGCTTTAAGAGAAAGAATGCAGTTACCAAGCAATCATCATATTCCAGGTAAGAAATGAGAGCCTAACTAAAAGAAGAGAAAAGAAGGAATTTGAGATATATTTGAGAAGGAACTGCAGAATTGATTCATGCTTGGGTAGATGGTGAGGAGGAAAAAAAAGCAGTCTAGAACAGTCTACAACAGTGCTTCTCAAACTACTTCAGTCAAGTTCAGTTTCTAGAATTCATAACCACTGAGGAGTAATACTTGTGTAAAATAAAACAAAAGAAATCATGTGCTTAGATGTTGCAGACATGTCAAACTGCTATAAATATTTTTTTAAAAGACTGTATTTATTTAATTGACAGAGAGAGGTCACAAGTAGGCAGAGAGGCAGGCAGAGAGAGAGGAGGAAACAGGCTCCCTGCTGAGCAGAGATTCCTGACTCGGGCTCGATTCCAGGACCCTGAGATCACAACCTGAGCGGAAGGCAGAGGCTTTAACCACTGAGCCACCCAGGCACCCCTATAAATATTTTAATGCTTACTTTTAATTTGTGTATTTATCATGTCATGGTGTAATCTGTGGGGCAACACTCATCTGCAGACCACACTTGGAGGAGCACTGTGCCAGAAGGTCTTGAGGGTTTCCGGTTTGGTTGGGTTTGGAAGACTAGATGGATGGAGTGGATGTTAGCCAAGTTAAAGAATAGAGAGAAAGTGGATTTAGAGGTTGAGGATGAGTTTCATTTTAGATATGTTATTCTTGATGTCCCGGTGGAACACAGATGGAGAAATCCATGAGGTTGCTGGCAATTGAGCTTGTATGCGTTTCATTTGTAGAGAATGTCTCACATATGGTAGGTATTCAGTAAGGTTTTTTCAAATGCATAAATGGAAGCAAACTTCCCATTTAATTGTCTGCAAGGTAAGACACTGTGCCTATTAGACCAAGCAAGGCAAGATATTGGGGGAAAAAACTCATCTAATGATAGAATTCTAATATCAGACCTTTGTGATTATACCACAAGCTGAAAATCTGAAAAAGAAAACTGTTGAAACAGTTCATGACGTGAAAAGTTGACTTTCTGCACTAAGGAAAAATGGTAAAAGGCAATCACTTTTTTTTCTCTACTTCATTTATTCATTACCAATAGCCTACTTCATTTGCCTGCTACACGATAGCTGACTAGACCCAAGTTTACTGAGGAATCACAGAATTTGG
The DNA here is from genome assembly GCA_003697995.1 of Taxidea taxus jeffersonii. Classification (NCBI taxonomy): domain Eukaryota; kingdom Metazoa; phylum Chordata; class Mammalia; order Carnivora; family Mustelidae; genus Taxidea; species Taxidea taxus. The sequence goes on from ML110612.1 coordinate 6,873, forward strand.
CCAAGTTGTTTTGGTAGAAGGTACAAATCTCAGTCCACACAACTCAAGTGCACAGGCATGTGATGTTTTCCGTATGTGATATTACTTTCATTTATAACCTATATTCTGCCAGGAGAAGAAGAATTAATCTGCCTTTTACTCAACTTTGCATGTACATTACTGGGGTCCTATAGAGTGCTGGCATGGTAGGGGCTCTCTGTTTGCTGGTGGCCAACACTGTCTGATCTCTTCCTGCCCTACACTCAGTTACCTCAATGACTCTCACTCCTTGGGTCCCCATCAGTGATCCATAGCATTTGCTGCCATGATACCACTTGCTCTGACTTCACAATCTCACAGCCATTTCTTCACCCTCCTCCATGCCTCCCTGGTCAGGGAACTTCATGGGACTAAAACTTTCCACTACAGTTGTGCTTTTACATGCTTGAGAAATCATTCTACTGCTTCTTACACTGTACTTTGAAGGGATTCATTCAATAGTCTCTACCAGCAAGAACCTTCTGAGCACCTCTTTTGTTTCAAGCCCCTTTCTAGACTCTTGGGAAACTTCAGTGAGCAAAACTGACTAGAACCTATGGCTTCAGGAAGCATGAATTCTAGGATGAGGAAATAAATGATAAATAATAAGCTTGATAAGTCTAATAATACAGTATGTTTGAAGTTGATTAAGTGCTATGGAATAAAGCAGAGCAGGGTAAAGAAGATTTAGAAGTGCAGGCTAGGGTTTGTGGTTTGACATTTTAAATAGGCTTGTCATAATGGGGCTCACTGAAAAGGTAACATGTGAGCAGAGGAGAGAAGTGAAGAAGTTCATCAAGGGATAGTTAGGGAAAGGTCATTCCAGGCAGAGGGAACAGCAGGTGCAAAGTCCTGGGTATAGGCGTAAGCCTGCTCAGGGAATAACAGGGAGGTCACAGTGGCATAGTGAACAAGGGTGAGAAAAGCAAGAGACACATTCAGAAAGGGAACTGGGTGGGCTTTTACTCTGCGTGAAATGGGGAATTCATGGAGAGTTTTGAGCAGAAGAGTGACATAATCTGACTTAGATCATAAAAAGAGTGCTTTGGCCGTTATGTTGAGAACACCCCACAGAAGGAAGGTTGGAGCAAGGGGACCCATCTCAGTAACAATGGAGGTGGGGAGAGGTTTTTAGACTCTGGATGTATTTTGAAGGTAGATCCAACAGAATCTCTTACTGGATTGGATATAGGGTGTGAGAAGAAGAAGAGTCAAAGATGATGATAAGATTTTATCCTGAGCACTGAAGGAATGAATTACCATCAGCCTGGCAGGGAAAACTCTGGACAAAGAGTTTTGTTAAACAGTATCAAGCCCTTCACTTTTGTTCTTGGGCCATGTTTCTACACGTTGGTATTCCCATTGCTAAATACAGTGCCTACCACTGGGTAAGCAGAAAAATACATGCTGAGTGGGCTAATGAGTGAATGGATAATTAAATACATTCCCCACAGGGCAGGCAACCTGAGGTCTTGCTGCTTTCTTGGGTAGTACCCAGGAAGCACAGGGGAAAATTACTCTCTGCTTATAGATTTTTAAAAACTATGAAGTTCTTTCACGCTGTTTCATTTCCACCCAGGAAATCTCAGTCTGGTAGAGTGGTAGAGTACCAGGTCCATTCTCTGAGACATAAATCTCAGCTCCCTTGCTTCCATTTGAGTTATCCTTCTCCAACTACCAGTCTAGACAACCTTTATCTATTTCCAGGGGGAAAAAGCACACCTAATTGTATATACCTTCTAAAGCTAAAGATTTTATGTTTAGGTCTCAGCTTTGAAAACACCAGAGTTAAGAATCATAATCTCAGAGCACCTGGATGGCTCATTCAGTGGAGCATATGACCCTTGATCTTTCCGTTGTAAGTTTGAGCCCCACGTTGGGTGAAGAGATTACTTAAAAATAAAATCCTTAAAAAACAAAAAAAGAATTGTACTCTTATTCTCTGAGTTTAAATCAATTGATTCAAATGTGGCAGGATAAATACTTTAATGTATTAACCAGTGGCATGCCACTGATTGAAATGGGCAAAGGCAAGAGGTTCAAGGGAAAGCCAGGAATGAAATACACTAGTTAATACATCAAATATTATGCTGTTATTTTTTTTGATCATTTAGATGAAGCAATTTTGCCCCTAGAATAGGCTCTGTCTGCACAATCATCTTGTAATTGTTATCAAATTGCCCAGTGATCCAGAGTAAATTAGTCTGATGGTATTTAAGTAAAACAGATTCTGTCCATGAAATTATGCAAAACGTAACAATGTTGACACTGGTCATACTGTGCAAGCTAATAATTAGACACTGTGTATGTCATTTTCTGAACTTTCAGAGAGAACATTAAACAGCAAGTCATTTGTTAATGGTAGAACATTTCCAGGGAAAAATGACTGGCAGGAGAATTGAGGGGCAGGGATCAACAGTGCACAGTGAGGAGACGGAAATGTGAAGGGGGCTGAGGAAAGAGCAAAGAAATAGATACTTCACAACAGGACAGGGCATCCCCTACCTTCACATTCTGCCCATGCTACCATCCTATCCAATTAATTCTTTTTTTATAGGTTAATCTCTACCTCTTGTTTATGAAGATGCCAACTTCTTGTGCACTTATTAAATAACAACAGATTCTTTAACTCATGAGGGAGAGTGTTTGAAACCCTTGAAAATCACAAATTCATAAACATCTCCATAATATATCATTTTCTCCATACAATGTAGTTTCATCTCACTGCAAAAGTATATGTACATGATCCAACTCTCACTTGATGATCAGCTTCTGTCCTGGCTGCAAACACTTACTGAATCCATTTCATAAATCTCGCTTTTTATAATTTTCCTAAAGACCATATGGCTGGCTTGTTTCTCTCATAGCTTCCAGTCACCAAGGAATTTAACATTCCACTCTTAATCCAAAATATCTATTTTCTGGCGAAAAACTAATAATACTTTTTTAGTCTCCTTCACCTACCTTATCATTCTAGAAGTTGTTTTTATTTGGGGCAACATTTACAATACTCTCTTGCAGAAGAAAAATATTTTCATACATACATAAGATCATAAGTTGAGCCCCACCCCATCCCCAAATGCACACATCCTGGGCTGCACCCTGACTTCTGGCCACATTAGTCTCTAAGAGAGTGAGTCCTGTTCACCAACTTCTAGATTCAAATTAATCTCTCAGCAAAATTGCAAATCATTTCATGTCATGAACTTATGCATTACCTCCAAAGAGACAACCACAAATCTTAAATTCATGAAGACAAAGATTTTACTCTTGTTTCCTTTGAAAATAGAACAATTTATTTGAAGTGAGCTGATACAAAATCATAGTAGCACAGGCTCAGTTTGAAGAGCTCTTCATTCATAGAACAAAAATCCAACATAATCTCTAGGGTACTATGAATTATGCAGAGATGACTCTCTTTTGGCCCCTGCCCCCAAAGAGCATATAGTCTGTCTTGAAATTTAACCACTCATTCAACAAATGTTTG
>ML110612.1:15377-25920 GCA_003697995.1 Taxidea taxus jeffersonii
GGACTCTGGGAAACAAATGGAGAGTTTTAGAAGGGTCGGGGGTAAGGGGACAGGTGAGCCCAGTGATGGGTAATAAGGAAGGCCTGGATTTCTTGGAGCACTGGGTATTTTACATAAACAATGAATCATGGAACACTACATCAAAAACTAATGTTGTACTGTATGGTGACTAACATAACACAATAGAAAAAAAGAAAATTTGATAGCAAAGTGGGTATCATGAATAAGATTAGGTGAAGGGACAGAGGAGGGCATTTGTAGTAAAAATGATGCAAGCAAAGGTTGGGAGTAGGAACCTCACTAACATGCATGAGTCGGAGTGCCAACACTCGGTGCATTGGAACAAAGAAAGTGTAATTTAATTGGGAAAAGGGTAACATAGATTTTTAGGACATAAGGAAGATCCTGAGATCCATGGATCCAGATAGAGTAGGATGGAGAATCATAATGCTTACATGTTCCCTGCTTCTGTGACTGAGCTGAGATTAAGAGGGAAGAAAACATTGTTATTCTCTTGGGTTTCTTGATGCTGCTCTTAAGAGTTGTCTTGTGTTCAGAAGATGTAGACTGATGGTATTGGGGGAAAATGGAAACTGCTCTGAGTAAAAGACCAAGTAGAAAGTGCTTAGATTGGTTATGTAAACTTAAATGATGACCTTCCTTGACTCTTGACTCCCTCAGCTTCCAAGGTGTAGCTCACATGTGTTGAGCTTCTGTTGTGATGTGAAACCAAGAGTTCCAAAGAAAGGAGGGAAAATAAACGGAGCTACTACCATCAGTGAGCTTTTAACCTAGTTGATTTCCCTAGGAAGAGTTAGAGGCTTCCTTCTTGGTGGGGTTTCAGCCCATCTGTACCCCTCTGTCACAGCACTTCTCACACCCATTTTATAATGAATTACTCAGCAGATCACCCCCACTGTGAGCCTCCACAGGGTAGTAATTCCATCTTTCATGTATCCTCAGTACATCTAGTTGTTGCTACCTACTAGGTGGAAATTACCTATTGATTGAATAAATGAACAAGCCAGTGATACAATATGATTTCATTCTACAGAGGCCATAGGAAAGACACACACACACACACATACACACACCAGCACTCACTTCCTATCAATCTCTGGCTTTCAGGTGACAATAAAACCATCTATCAACTCAGTTAATCCTGTACAGGCCAGGGATGAGGGGTGGAGATCAGTTCATTAAACTTGTCAAAGTGGATCAATCTCTCCATTTAAACTGCGATTCCAGTTTCATCAGAAGATAAATCTCTCTGGGCTCCAGATTCTCATCCTGAAAAGCTCCACAAGCAGTGGGAACAGCAAATGCTGGGGAGCCAGCCAGCCAGCACTCTGAATGTCAGCCCCACCATGACCTCAAGAAGCTTTCTCTGTGCCTCAGTTCTTAAGTAAGATGAGAATAAAAACGCCAGCCTCACAGAACTGTCTGGAATAAAAGAGCCTATATTAACTCAGAACCTAGAACATAGGAGATGTTGAGTATATGCTTAGGGTGGGTCATTTTCATATTCAGTATGTATGCCCTTCTCTATTTGTTACCTAGATTGAAAACTCCTTGAAGGCAGAGCCCATGTATTACAATTCTGTATCCTGCCTTGGATTCATAGCACAGGGAAGATGGTAGCTACTCAGTAAATATTTGCTGAATGGTTTGAAGAAAGGATTTCAATACACTAAAGAGCTATTTGTATATTTCTTTTAGGAAATGGAATTTACTAATTATAAAACTAATGTGTGATCATTGTAATTTTTAAAATGCAGAGAAGTACACAGAACTATAACCACTCATTATCCTAAATCAAGGAACAGAAATAATATCTGAAAATGTTTTAGTCTATTCATTTCCAGTTATTTTTTTCATTTACACTTTATGTATGCACAATTTTTTCTTTAAAAAAATAGACTGATATTGTCCCTATTGACTTGTAACCTGTTTCTATTTCTCTGCTTTGCAATGGATTATGAGTATCTTCAAATGACTCTGTTTTTTGAAAAACATGATTTCTCATGGGGTAATAATATTTTCTTATACCATAAATCATTTACCATTTTCACTGGTTAGACATTTATGCCATTTCTAATTTTTCACTATTGGAGATAATGCTAAAATGACTAACCTTGTATATAAATATTTAACCGCATCTCTGATTATTCTGTGACAATTATGCATTCCTGGGAGGCCATCTAGTATAGCAGTGAAAAAAAAAAAAAACCCAGATTCTGAAGACACCCATCCTAGGTTAAAACTTGAGTTTTACTACTAACTACAGCCATGTGTCCCAAGGCAGTTACAACCTTTCTGAGCCTCAAAATGTATAAAAGGTGGAAACATTTCTATATGAGCTTATTTGTGAGTACAAGTTTACAATTGTGTGATCTAATTAAAGAGTGGATAGATCACGTCTACACAGATTGTGTCTATATACGCACTCTCTACCAGCAGACCTATTCTTAGTGCAATTGGAACATAAGTTAGGTACACATTCTATGGTTTTAGACATTTTCTTCAGTGTGACTACTGTTAATGTGTTCAAATAGATGAGTAAAGGTGAGAAACAAGTGGTATATTTCACTGAGTGCTGTTAATTGAGTGATTTTGCTAATTAATATACTACATCCTAACTGTGAATAGATCGAGATGTTAATTGTCTTCTTTATTACAAAGATGGTGTTAATGCCAAGGATTTGAGACAAATAGCACTTAAACCCCTGAACTCGGGATGAAGAGAGAGATAGATGTTTGCTTTTGATCATTCCAGCCTTTTCATGATCTGAATCAATAAGGACTCCTTATAGCTTTGAATCATGGTTCTAATTAGTAGTTCTCCTGGTCCTGGTTTACAGAGTAAAATATAAATCAAAAGATTATTTGTAAATTCCAACAAGCTCTCTGGGCTCATGCCATCTTCATAAAATAGTTTAAATGCCACCTGCTTGTGAAAAATGCTTTCCCTATGCCAAAATATTTATACTAGTGAATTCAAATTACATTTGAAAGGAATGGGTATTTTAAAGCTATGGATGTATTACGTAATGCTATCACGAATAATGGGGTATATGATAAGTAAGCTCAGACCTAAATAGAGAAAATATATTCATATATGTTAAGAACTTCAAAGCAAAAATTAATAGGAGAGTGTGATGATTATGAAAGGATCGTGTAGGTGGCATGTCTAATCCAGAAAAAAATATTCAGAGGAATTTTCACCCACAAAAATCCCTTGCTTTGCCAAGGTACAGAAATCAAAACATAGCAAAGTGAACATTGGCCCTGAGTTTTGCCCAAACATCTAAAATTAAAAAAAAAATTAAAGGGAACATTTTATTCCAAAATTGTGAACTCCTTTATATGAAGTGGAGGAGTCTACACCATAGGTAGGGTTAGGTAGGATTCAATTGTTTGCCTGTGAAAGGTGGGTGAGATGTCTAAATTGTAGATTAACAGTTCAGTTTAAGAATTGCCAATTCTCCATTCCAGGTATAACCACGGTGCCTACACAGTGTGCTGCCTGCATGAGTCATTCATAGCTTTAATTGGTTATCTGGTGTGTTGTAGAGATCACCCCAGCCTCCCTAGACCATCAACCTCATGGGAGCATGGACAGGACATCCCCCCTACCTCTGTAGCTTCAGCATGTGGAGCGCAGTGCGTTCTCAGTGCATATATGTTGCATGAATGAATAAATGCATGAATGAGTTGGTGCGTGTCTTTCTTTCACCCTCCCTCCTGTTTAAGTCAGTGAGAAGATAACTTCTATTTCCTGTCTCTTGAAGTTTGCAGATTTAGATTCCTATTTTCTGAAATTGCCTCCTGTGCTTGCCTTAGTACTACCCCATTTTGTAATGGACCCACAGTCTGTTTCTGAATAGGACTCATGGAAGGGATCAAAATGATGGCTCAGCAGTCACAAACTTGTTGTTGTTTTTTAAACAATATTAGGATAGCCCACTGTATTTGTAATACCTGATATGAGAATCACAGTATTTTATGTAAGGACACACATAATAGTTGAACACATATAACCTAACAACTCAATACAAACTATTAGTGTCTTGTGTCTTTCTGTTAGCCAAACTGAAGGCTTTAGGTTTGTACAGGATCTTAAATTCCCACAAATTACTGAGTGCTGCCCCCTCCCCAGGTGAGAGATTTTCTCAGGACCAGGCAGTACCTATGTGCTCTTGCCTGATTTGTGGCTCTGGAGGCCCAGGAGGCATCAATTGCCTAGATGTTTAAGTCAGGAAGATTGAATGAGCAAGCTCCATGGCATCCCTGGAGTTGCACAAAGCCTAGAGGGAAACTCCAGGCTCCTCTTTAAAAAGAAAAGAAAAAATCCAAGCCACTGTCACTTTAGCAGCAACATATCTGCTTCACATTCCTCATCGTCCTTAACCTCTTATACTGAACAAGCAGAATAATTAAGTGAACCCTAGCACAATAAAAGCTATCATGCAAGCATAGGCATTTCATTTCTTCCCTTCCCTTGTGTCATACTCACTTATTATTATGGTTGTTTTGATATCTTCCCAAATGTACTTTCATTGTCCTAAAGAGTTACTCATAAGTATCCACTGGTTTCACTTTTCTTTACTTTTTAAACTTTATCAGTTCGCAAAGAAGTTGCAATATCTCGTTAGTTTGAAGTGAGGACCTGATAGGAGTCCTCAGCTTCAGCAGGGAGAACAATGGTTTCTTGGAGTCAGGGTGGTAGGGAGTATGATTGGTTTTATCCTTATTTCTCATTTTAATGTTCACTATGAAATAGCATATTCCAAAATCATTGCATTCCTTTGTATCTCGGTCTCATTACCTCTTAAATGAAAATGAGATTATCCCACCTTGTGTCACAAGGACAAGAGGGACTCTGGGAAGACTTAAACAGCCTCTAGAAAAGTCTCTCAAAAGACTACTCTGTGCCTCTGAAATGCACACTGTAGCCTCGTGGCCAGTGAAGGTGGGGGACCGAAGAGCACAGCAAATTAAACTCAAGTTTTTGCAACTGTCCCCCCTCCTACCCCTCACCTTCTCTCCAGTTTCAGAAATCTCTGGCTCTGTTGGCTCTGTCTGATCCTAACTTTTAAGCTCTCAACTTCAGTTGATTATCTGGGGGCTTGATAGCCTGGGCTTCAGAGTTCACGAATCCATGTTCAAATCCCTGTTCCTCAAAGCTTAGCTTATGGTGTGACTAAACAAATAACCAATCCAAACCCCCATTTCCTCATCTGTTAAACGAAGCTGCTCATACCCAGAGGAGTGTAGTGATTACTCAATAAATGGCAACAATAGTAATATCCCTGAGCTAAGGGACCTGGGCATAAATTATCTAAATATTGTGAGATAATGAAGGGTAGATGGAAGGCATCTTTCTTACTACCTGGGCTCATGTACATACAGGTATCCTATGTGAGGAGAGACAATGATGTGATACACCAGTCCGAGTTGAAGTTAATAACAATGGAATAATTAAAACTGCAACCTATAACTAAAAGTAAGGGTCCTATTTTTTTTCTCCTCTACTTTTTAAATAGTCTGGACCACTATCAGCTACATATTGAATATCTATATGCTATCCTGCTACCATGGCAACTATAATAGAGAAACAGAAAATGGTATAAGGGAGTTTCCCAAAAGGAGCAGATAAGGCTGATACACATAAAATAATTAGGAAAAAATATAGCACCTACAATACAGTGGCTAAGACTTGAGCTATCCAAAAGGACTTTTGGATTTAAACTTGACCACAAATGGGGCCAGAATGAACAAAAAAGAAAAAAGAGTATCTTTAGCAAAAAGAACTTCATAATCAAAGATTTGGAGGGAATAATTTAAAAAAATTAATTAAAATTTAAAAATAATTAAAAATAATTTTAAAAAAGTATCTTTAGCAAAAAGAACTTCATAATCAAAGATTTGGAGGGAATAATTAAAACTGCAACCTATAACTAAAAGTAAGGGTCCTATTTTTTTTCTCCTCTACTTTTTAAATAGTCTGGCAACATGAAATATTTTGGGACACAGGTTGGGGGGGGGTGCAATGCGGACTGTATGTAGATTGAAGGTGTGTTTCAAGGTTGTAGGCGCCGCGCTTAGATAAGTGAGCTAGGGCAGCATTGTGGAGGGCACTGAATGCCTGCAATTGGTTCACCATTCATTAAAGATAGGAAGCAAGAGAATAAGCAAGCGTTGTAAGAATTCCTTATACGCACAAAGGGATAGCAGCAGCAAAGTAGAAAGTGTGAAGAGTCAGTTGTGGGGTGTACTTTTCACACTCCATATCATAATTCATATGCAGACAAACTCTACCCCCAAGGTGGTCTGCAATTAATTTGGCCTCTTTACACCTGCAATCAGTGGAGCAAAGATAAACTAAATGCCTAATCTGGTTTAAAACACTGTCCTAAAAAATTTTTAATTAATTAATTAAATAAATAAAATAAAACACTGTCCTATCTAATAACCATCTACAAAGTCTTTATATTTCTCATGGAGGATCTCTTGGACAAAGGCACTCAGTCTCCAAGATCATCTCCACCATCATTCTAAGACACTGTTCAGGTATATGAATGGGAGGAGGGGGACCTCTGTGTCTCCATGGACTTGGGAAAGAGGGACAGACCCTTGTGTTGGTCCTTGGGTGAGCACTGGCCTGCATTCACTGACCTGAGCCCTAAAGTCTTTCCCCTAAGATGCCACTTCCCCAGCTAGCCTTGCAGCTGCAATCTGCCTTTTCTATGCCTTGTAATGTGATCTCTCTCAGTGTATGCAGAACTTGGGAAGACACCCCAGCTGACCTGGCCTCATTTTTTTACTTACTCCAGCCACACACAGTATCCACATTTACCAATCTACCTGCCTAATGATTTGTCTCTAACCTCTGCTGCCAGCCTCTCCCCCTGACATGCTGTGCCCAGTCTCAGGGTTTGAACCAGACCAAAACTCAGAGTGCCTATGAACAGACTATGGAAAGGCATGAGAACCTACAACACAGATCCTCCTTCTGGCTGATATGTTGTCTAATTCGCTGGGGTTGCACTTCAGGTTGACACACGACACCTCTGCCTGCTCTTGTCAGAACCTAAGCCAGAGAAGAAAAAAATCTGGACTTCAATTATTTTTTTGATGGGAAAACCTATAAAACTTTATTGTGTGACATTAAAGACAACCAGATAAATGGCACAGTATACCATATTCTTGGATTGGAAGATAGTACTATAAAGGTATTATTCTAAACTGTTTTGTATGTACAATGCAATCAAAATCCAAATGTAGCAATTATTTTCTGAAACTTAATAAGCTCATTCTAAAGTTAAACCATCAGTGAGATATTACTCCAATCAAAAAATTAGCTAAAATTAAGATGTCTGACAGTAATAAATATTGGAGAAGGTATGGAGAAACGTCATCTCTCAAATGCCATCACCACTACCACTGTGGTGGCAGTGTTAACTGGCACAACCATTTTGGAAAATATTTTGGCCTTATGTACTAAAAGTTGTACTTTTGGCCTTATGTACTAAAACCCACATGTTGTGGGTTGAATTGTGTGCCCTAAAAAGATAAGTTCAAATCCCAGCCCTGGGCATTTGAGAATGTGAACTTATTTGGAAATAGTATCTTTACAAATGTAATTAAATTAAAATGGGGCCATACAGGATTAGAATGGTCCCTAATTCAATGGCTGATACCTATGTAAGAGGAAGGAGAGAGGGTTCAGAGAAGAGGCAGAGACCCAGGCACACAGGAAAGGTTATTTAAAAATGGAAGTTGTTGCAGCCAATTTGGAAAACAGTGTGGAGATTCCTCAAAAAATTAAAAAATAGAGCTACCTTATGACCCAGCAGTTGCACTACTGGGTATTTACCGCAAAGATACAGATGTAGTGAAATGAAGGGCCAACTGTACCACAATGCTCATAGCAGCAATGGCCACAATCTCCAAACTGTGGAAAGAACCAAGATGCCCTTAAACAGACAAGTGGATAAAGAAGATATGGTCCATATACACAATGGAATATTACGCAGCCACCAGAAAAGATGAATGCCCAACTTTTGTATCAACAGGGACAGGACTGGAGGAGATTATGCTGAGTGAAATAAATCAAGCAGAGAGAGTCAATTATTATATGGTTTCATTTACTTGTGGAACATAAGGAGTAACATGGAGGACATTAGGAGAAGGAAAGGAAAAGTGAATTGGGGTAAATCGGAGGGGGAGAAGAACCATGACAGACTGTGGACTCTGAGAAACAAACCTAGGGTTTCAGAGGGGAGAAGGCTGCGGGGATTGGTGAGCTTGGTGGTGGGTATTAGGAGGGCACGTATTGCATGGAGCACTGGGTGTGGTGCATAAACAATAAATCTTGGAACACCGAAAAAATTAAATTAAAAAATAATTATTTCAATAAATAAATAAATAAATAAACAAATAAGGAAACAGATTGTTATGCTGCCACAAGCCAAAGGTTTCTGATGACCATCAGAAGCTAGAAGAGGCAAAGAAGTATTCTTCCGTAGGACCTTCAGGGGGAGCAGAGCCATGATGACACCTTGATTTCAGACTTCTAATCTCCAGACTATGAAGAAATAAATTTCAGTTGGCTTAAACTGACCAGTTTGTGGTACTTCATTATAGCAATTGCAGGAAACTAATACAACATGCACACCATATGACCCAGCAACTCCACTCTTTGGGTATACGGTACAGAATGTACACATAGAGATATAAAATGTGTTACACATGTGTGTCATGTGTAAAATGATATTTATTGCAATTGTTCATAATAGCATCAAACTGGAAATAACCCAAATATTCATCAATACTAAATGGATAAATTTTATTCATTCAGTGCTGTGCATGGAGTGCTTACTATACACTAAGCACTGTTCTAGTCCTTTGTAGAATTTATAGTCCAATTGGAGAAGACAGACAATAAAAAATATAGAGGTATAGATCAAATTATCTGATAGAAACAGATCAGAGCTGTGGAAATAAAAATGTACAACAAAGTAATGGGGATTAGAAGTACCAGGTGGGTACAAATTTCAATATTACATCAGGGGTCAGGTGTTATGAACTTTGTGCCATCCCAAGATTTATACATTGAAATTCTCACACCTAATAGCTAGGAATGTAATTATATTTGGATATAGAGCCCTTAGAGAAAAAATTTTTAATGAGGTCCTTAGGGTAGACCCTAATCCAATTTGATTAGTGTCCTTATAAGAAGGGGAGATTAGGACACACATCAAGGATGTGCATGCATAGAGAAAAGACCATGTGAGGACACAGTGAGAAGTGACCACCTGTAAGCCAAGAAGAAACCAGACCTGCTGACACCTTGACCTTGGACTTGTAGTCTCCAACACTGTGAGAAAATAGTTCTATTGTTGAAACAACTGGGTCTGTGCTATTATTTCATTATGGCAGCCCAAGCAAACCAATGCATCAGGTTAGGCCTCAATAAGATAAAATTTGCACAGATATTTGTAGGAGAATCTGAGGAAGAATGTTTGAAGCAGAGGAAACAACCACAATAAAGAATCCTGAATCAGGACCTCGCCTTATATATTTGAGGAGCAGCAAGGAAAGCAGGTGTCTGAAGGAAAGCTAGAGTATGAAGTGGGTTGGTGGGCATTAGAAATATTTAAAGAAACAGAGTCATGAGAAACAGTAAGTAGGACATAGGATACTATTATGAGGACTGTGGCTTTTGCTCTGAATGGGATAGGAAGCCAGTTCAGGAGGCTATGGAGGAATGAAATGTCTCATAAACTGCTAAAGGCAATGCATATTGTACAACCATTTTGGTCAGACTTGGATTTTAAAAGAATCATTCTTTTCTTCTTCTTCCCCCTCTCCTTCCTAAACAATTTAGTCCAAAAGCCATCAGGTAGCACAAAGCAAGAGAGGCATCCACACCAACAGAAGAGAGGGATGGGGCCGTGGTGACCCAGAATGGGTGTCAGAGACCAAGTGAAGTGAAAAGGGCAGCCACACAGGAAGCCTGCCCAGCACAGGGTGTCACAGACCAAGCAGGGTGAGGAGGGCATCTATGTGGAGGACTGGCCTCACAGGGGTCCCGTAGCTCAAGTGGGATGAGGAGAACCACTACAGGTTCTCCCATATTGGGAGACCCAATATGAAGAGTCAGAATCTGAGGGTCTGTAGAAGGCCCTTCTACAGTGAGGTGCTTTGGTGTGGGAATCAGAGCATCTGTGTGTGGGAGGTATGGGGTGTAGCCCTGAAAGTGCTATTACAGCCCAAGTTGGGGGAGGAGGGTGTCTATGTTAGGGAGCGGGTGGTGGTGCAGATGGAATAGTGGTTACAAATAGTGAAATATATTAGAAATAATGGGAGCCAAGTTCTTCATGGTTACGGAAGGGAGTTATAAATATGAAGGGGAGAAAACAGAGTAAACCCTGTGGTGTTGGAAGATAAATGATAAAAAAAACAAAACAAAACAAAAATTAAAAAAACCCTCTTGCTTTTCTCTCTCTATATATATTTATACATAAAAATATTTATA
>ML110612.1:38148-106156 GCA_003697995.1 Taxidea taxus jeffersonii
AGAGAGAGAGAGAGAGAGAACAAATATGAAAGACTGCTTTAGTGGCAGATTCTATAGGGAAGGGCAAACTTACTTTATATCCTCTTTTTAAAAAAAAACACATGAACTTTTATTTATAGTTGTACCTAGTTGAACATGCCTCCCCCCAAATTCATATCTACCAAGAGGCCCAGAATGTGACCTTAATTGAAAAGAGATTCTTTGTAGATGTAACCAAGTTGAAAAGAGGTCATACTAGATTAGGGTACTCCAAATCCAGTGACTGGTAACCTTAGAAGACGGAGATTTAAAGGTGCACAGAGACACAGAGGAGAAACACAGAAGAAGGCAGAGATTGGAATGATAACAGATATAAAGCAAGGGATGTCAAGGACTGTCAGCAACCACCAGAAGCTAGAAGAGAGACATGGAGCAGACTCTCTCAGAGCCCCCAGAAGGAACCAACCTGGCAACACCTTGATATTGGACTTCTAGACTCTAGAATGTTAAGAGAATAAATTTCTGTGTTTTTTAAAAAATATTTATTTATTTGACAGACAGAGCTCACAAGCAGGCAGAGAGGCAGGCAGAGAGAGAGGAGGAAGCAGGCCCCCTGCTGAGCAGAGAGCCCAATGTGGGGCTCAATCCCAGGACCTTGGGATCATGACCTGAGCTGAAGACAGAGGCTTTAACCCACTGAGCCACCCAGGCGCCCCAAATTTCTGTTTTTTAAGCCATCTGGCTTATGGCAATTTGTTAAGGTAGCCTTAGAAAACTAATACAGTTGTCAATTCTTTTAAAACAGCACAGTGGGGGAAAGAAAAAGACTGACAAATTTCTGGGCTTTTCTTCCTTTTGATTTTCTGTCTGATATTTTTAATAACTTGCAGTATGGTGAAAAGATTATTTGTATATGTGTTTATCACATGTATCTCTAAAGGAGAGTCAAATTTCTCACTATGAAAACAAATACAAATTAGTAAAGAGTCAAAAGTAATACCAAGGTGCCTGGCCAAAAGACAAGCAACAATAAGAAAATGTCCCAAAAATATTAGGTAAAGGAGACTGTGTGACAAACCAGCAGGTTGATGAATGTGTCAGGACTGAGAGGGCAACATGAAGTCAGGTGAAGAAATTGCACATGTAGTTAAAAATAACACAAATCCAAATTACTACTAATTACAATGGTACCATTTATTTAGAACTACCCCACACTCTGCTAATTGCTTTACATCATCTTTGGAAAAAAAAATCCTATATAGTAGATATTATGATCCTAATACTCAAATGAGAAAAACCAAAGCTAGCAAAGTTTAACTTGCATGACACAGGCAAGCAGCAACCCCAGGTTTTAAATTTCAAATCCATAAGATTGCAAAATCTTGGCTTCAAATCTTAGCTTCCGTGCTCTAGTATCTCATTTCAGGGTGGGGCCATGGAGGGAGGGGAAGAAACTTCTTTTTTTCTAGAGTACTGGTTTAGATGGACATTTTGGATTCTTCTGATTTTCTTTTGGAGAATACTATAAGTGATTTGTATGATCCTTCCCTAAATCTTTCCTGAAGCCATTTTTGACTTTCTATTTGTTTTTTAACTTCTGATTCTCTTATAGAACCTTTACTTATTATGGGGCCTACCCGGAGTGTTGGATGGGTCCATTCTTAACAATATTTAGGCTGAGTGAATTTTCTCTGGGTAAGCTCAGTGAGTACTGACAAACTGATATGCTCGAGCATTTATAACTCTGTCTTTTCATCAGAGAAAAGGTTTGCAAGAAAAAGCTGCAATATTTGAAGGCAAGAAAAGATATTAATTAAAACTCAGCTGCAAAGCAACTATTCCAAATAACCTATTGGTTTGGAAATCAGATACTCCGCTAATCGATTTTCTTATTTGGCCTGAAAAGAAAAACTATGGAGCCAGGAGAAGGGCTTACTTTGGATTCCTTTACATATTCTCATCCCTTTCAAAGCAGAAATATCCTTTCAAGTTGTACAAATTACAAAATGCAATTAGGTATCTTTTTACCTTCTTATGTCTGCTGAGGATTTCCCCCAGACGGCTTTCATGACTGATGGTCAGTCACAAGCCCTGTCTGTACTGATTCACCGCCTCAATTGACCAGACACTGAAACCTGCCACCATCCAGCTCTGACAAAGGGAGATAAACAGCTGAGTGCAGTCAGTGAGCTGATGATTCCAGTGCCAACAACATTTCCTCATTTCTTGAGTGGTATCATAGCACATTTAACAGGAGACATGGCTGGAAACGGATCCCCTGTGCACTCAGTGAGATGGAGCCCTCTAGATCAGAAATACCATTGCCAAGTGTTATAGCATCCAATTATCTGGGGGTCTTTCTCCAGAGTTGCTATTGCCGTGATACCTAAGCAATTAAGCAATTCTATTGGCGTGGAGTTCTACCATCCTTCTTGTGCTTAAACAGACGACAGAATTGATTGTCTGAGGTCACACGAAAGGTCAGTACTCAACAATCACTACACAAACACTCAATGGTGTTTGTGATGAAGTCAAGGGAGGAGCAAATTGAAGAGTACAAATCTCTGTCTTACGCTTTGCTTAGACTCTGAGACAGACTTCCAATGCAACCCTTCCTCCCGGAAGCACAGCCTGAGAAATACAGCTCCAGACAATTAAAATAGTACTCATCGAATCTACGGTTATCTAAAAATTTAAGAAATTAATTTTTAAAAGTTAATATTTTTAAATATTAACTTAATATTAATTTAACATTAATATTAATATTAAGGTTCCTTTGTGCCTGCTAGATTGCTGCTCTGGTCATTTGAAACTGCTGATCAATAGTTTATTTCACTTCTTTGAATTCTTATCTGTTCATCTGACATTTATTGCTGTTGATGTTGAAGATGTTTTAACAATAGTACATGGTTGGTCTGCTTTATGGTTATTTATATGCCTAAGAAATCACTCTACTGTAAGAGCAGAGAATGGCCACATAAAATGTTAGGTCAAAATGATATGGCTGGTTATTAGCTGACTATTAATTCCTATTACATGCATTTTAATTCATCCATGAATTAGTTAATGATTATAAGTGAAAGATTTAGGATTAAGAAAAACACATTTTTTAAAAGGCCACATCTTCCTATTACAATAATACCACTAATTTTTGTTGAGTTTTATTTAGAATAAAATTCCTTCTTTATGGGTCATTTCAGACACTTTCAGCTGCATTAAACAAAAGGCAACTCAGAATAGCATAAACAATAAGGACATTCACCGCAACAATTAAAGTCCAGAGGCGGGACTTTTGAAGAGCTGGTCAACGTGGTGGCTAGCTGATATCAGCAAAGACCTAACCCTCTCTTTTCTAAGGTGATGAACTTGCCCCAGTTGTCCGAGACAACCCTGGTTTTAGTATTTAAAGCTCAAAGTCCTGGAAACACCCTCAGTCCTGGACAAATGGGATGGTCCGTCAATCTATTAACCTGACCTCCCCCCACACACATACACCCCATTCTTAAAAGTGTTAGCTTTAGTCCTCAGGCTGCACTCTTGTTCCTAAAAATGATGACATCAGCTCTAATTTTCCAAATGCATTCAGAGACAGAAAAGAACAAGTCTCTTTCTTTGCCTCTATACATAAGAGCAAATGAACTCTTAGAATCTGTCCAACAGACTTCCCCAACATCCCATCAGTCAAAACTGTATGGCATTCCCTTTCCTCAACTGGTCAGTGGCAAAGGAAATGGAATTGGCATGATGGCATTCCCTTTCCTCAACTGGTCAGTGGCAAAGGAAATGGAATTGGCATGATGGGCTTAATCTAATCAAGATTCAGCCCCCTGGGGCTGAGAAGCCATCTTCTCAAAACACATTAATAAGGAAAACAAGGAAGAAAGGTACAGGGTGCTGATGGATTTGGGTCATGTCTGTGAAGCAGGTATTACTGGATACCTGTGGATTTAATTTTTTAATTTATGCCTGCCTCTCCACCCCTATAGATTCCTTGAGGTAAGGAGATCCCTTCCCCATCCACATTTTAGAATATTGGGGAAGGGAAGGAATGGGACCTTCCCAGGTGATTCTAAGACTCCTTTCCTTTCCTAGTTAAAAGCCATAGCAATATAAGCTGGGCCTCCATGACTTCAGATGAGTGGTACTATTGTTTATTGTTGTCACATGCCAGGAAAATCAGACTCCAGCTTGAAGACCCTTTATAAAGAAAGGATTACTTGTTTCTTTACATTGTACCCCATATTTTCATAGTCAGTAGCATCAGTACCCCATCTATCATCAAAAGGTTGAAATGTCACCCTTACTATAGTTTCAGGGGCAGAGAAGCCATGTGGACGGGGTGTAAGACAGGGGTCTTTCACATGATCTAGTATTTCTTTGAGAAGCTACCTTAATGTTTGTATCATAGAAAGCTAGTCAATAAAAGGCTCACTAGTAGAACCATCAATTTTGTATAAAATATCCCATAGTTGGAGGGAATATTCTGCCTTTTCTTCCAGAGTCGGCAACACTCATTTAGAATTCCTTTTCATTTTTTTTTCCCAGATTCTCCATAGCCAAGACATTGGATTTAAGCCTCGATGTTTTTTAGCTGTGGCATTTTTAAAAAGGTAGACTGAAGTAGCATCTAAGTCACAGGTTAAAAAAAAAAATCTTAAACCAAAGGTGTCAAACATTAAAGTAAGCCATTTTTCTGCCTAAACTGGTAGGTGTCTTTGTGAGATTTTAAAAATGACGAAAGTAACACCTCCAATATTTTCAATGAACTGCAATACAATGACCCTGTTAGTTGCCTTCTCAGAATGTCTGTGCTGAGGATATCTACACTCATTCCCCTTCCACAGAGGACCATATCTGCCAGGTCTGCCATGTCACATCAACAGTAGCCAACGCCCTTTGCAAATGCAAATATTTGTGAAATATTCTCAGAGTAGGTGGAGACAGAGTTCGCTGATAGTTTCAAATAATTAAAGGGGCTCCATGAGCAAATGTCAAAATAGAAAAAATTTAACAGAAAATGAAGCAAAGTGACAATACAAATGGCCAGATCTCCCTATTATCACTTGCTGTACATCTCACAAGACAGCTGATTCCCCACTCGGTATGGGTTCCAGCATCCAGTGATTTATTGGGTAATTCAGCATTTGCCAGTATGTCTTGTGCTAATTAAATGCATCGCACTCTATTCAGAAATGTCACAATTGATTTGTCTTCTGCAAGCACTGACTTTATTTCAATCTTCTGAAAAAGATTTTATGAGCCCCAGATAACTTATCCTGGCACATTCATCTCCCAGGGTAGCTTCAGTGTGTGAGGGCAGTAAGAGAGGAAACCCTCCGTGAACATTCAATACAAATACGTTTGCAGACATCTTATTTATCTGTTATGTGCCATATAGCTGAGAAATAGCATAGGTAGAGTAAAATTACAAACCGCCCCATTAGCCTATAAAAGCATTTAAACATGACAGAAGTTAATGTAAAATGATATTGGCAGATCTTATTGGATGATGTTAGATCAATCCAAAAAGATGCACTTTGAAAGTGTGTTATTTATTACTAGGTGTTTACTTATTCACAAATTGATTTTGACTGAACTTAGCTATTAACTAACTTGCATACAAGAGGAAATCACATAATGTCATTTCAGGGGCAAGGACAGAAAAGGAGAAAATGCAGTGCAGTGGAGTTTTCTAGGAGAAGAAAAACATCTCACACTCATGTAGGGTAACAAAGGTGGATGACTCACTAGTCACCCTTATTTCATTCCAGGTGGGTTTCCCTACTGCACTCCACCCTCTGAACCCAGATACTGCCTCCACGTGTCTTCATTAAGGATGAACTACTAGAAAAACACCTGCCAAAGTCCAAGGGAAATAAAAATTCAGTCCCAAACAGTCATTGTCTGTGAGTTGGTAATCTGTGCCAAAGAAAAAGAAAGAAGACCATACATGTCTGATTGGAAAAGAACAATCACTGGATCCATGTGACAAGGAAAAGTTTCCTCTAAGACAAGACACTATCCCATCTTTAGCAAGAAAGTTTTAGAGGGCATGTTTCTGGAAATGAGTAACTCACTAGCTTGTATTATTCCATTTTTCTCCTTGTTTATATTAACATTTGGGTTTGGGTACAAAAATTTGTGACTGAGTAGTAAAAAATATCAACTTTCAGAGTTCATTTGCTCTTCTAGTAAAGACAATCTCTTTTTTTGAAACTAAGTGCAAAGC
This sequence comes from Taxidea taxus jeffersonii, assembly GCA_003697995.1. Classification (NCBI taxonomy): domain Eukaryota; kingdom Metazoa; phylum Chordata; class Mammalia; order Carnivora; family Mustelidae; genus Taxidea; species Taxidea taxus. The sequence continues at coordinate 44,357 of ML110612.1, forward strand.
TAATCCTAAGATCAGAGCTCTTAATGGGGTTCAATGGACTACTGAAAAATCCATTGTCATTTAGCTTCTATGTCAGGGAAAGTTAAGTCTGTGTGTGACTAATTAATTTATTCAGAGGTCCTTAGAATTAGCCACTTTATCCTACTTCTAAAATAGTGCAGCCAAATATTTTTAAGATTTATTTATTTATTTATTTATTTATTTATTTATGAGAGAGAGAGAGCACGCGTGAGCAAGAGGAGGGCCAGAGGGAGAGAGCACTGAGCACGGAGTCAACGTGGTGCTAGATGTTGTAACCCCGAGATCATGACCTTAGCCAAACCAAGAGTTGGATGCTTAACTGCCTAAGCCACCTAGGAGCCCCATATTTTTTAAAGTCACTCCATGGGAATGGGTTTGTAAAAGTACATCTGCAAATGACTGCAGAACAGTAAGTTCTTCAGCAAAAACACAAAATGAATGTATAATGCAGCAGTTCACCAACAAATTTCTTATGCTTTTAAACTTTAAGATACATAGTTGATCCTTGAAAAATATGGGGGTAAAGGGCATCCTTCACCCCCAATGTCAAAATTCTGTGTAACTTTTAACTCACCTGAAACTTAACCCCTAATAGCCTACTGTTGACTGGAAGCCTTACTGACCATATAAACAGTTGACTGACAAATATTTTATATGTTATATGTATTATATATTGTATTCTCACAATAAAATAGAGAAAGAAAATGTTATTAAGAAAATCAAAAGGAAGAGAAAATACATATATAGTACAGTACTACACTTATACAAAAACATCTGCATATAAGTAGACCTGCTCATCTCAAACCCATGTTGTTCAAAAGTCAACTGTACAATTCTTCTCATTGACTACAATAGGAAATTGAGGTGCAGATTCCTTAAGTGACCCTCCTTCCAAGTACGCAAAGAGCTGCAAAATGGCAGAACCAAAATCAAAAACAGCCTTCTATATCCGAATTCTACCTCTTTCTATCATAGCACATCATAGTACAGTTGAAGCTGTTTTGCAGGGCACTTTATAAACAGAATGAAGACATTATCAAGGAAGATGGATGGATTGACCCAAGTGTAAGTCATTTGGCTTAATATCATATTTTGTTAAACACAGAACCATAGTGGATGTTCTGATGTGCTGTCCAGTTCTCCCCTTCACAACTGAGGTCTTCATTCCCCGGATGCTAGAAATGTTGGTGACTAGATTCTTAGCTCAGTCCCTCTCTAGGAAATGCCATTAGTCCAAGGCCATGTGCCGTTCCAGAGGGAAACCCATAGCCAATAACAGGCCCAGAGATGACTTATAAAGTCAATCACTTGCCTTGAGATGAGAAGACTTTGAAGACCATTTCAGTCATAGAAATTCCTGTAAAAATCACTGAGGCCTCAGAGATGACATGGACAAATGAAAAGATATTCCATGTTCATGGAGTAGGAGAATATTGTTAAAATGGTCATAGTACCCAAAGCAATCTATAGGTTCAATTCAATCTCTTTCAAAATACCAATAGTATTTTTCAGAGACTAGAAGAAACAATCTTAAATTTGTATGGAACCAAAAAACCCCATAAGAGCCAAAGTAATCTCAAGAAAGATGAATAAAACTAACTAGTAGTATCACAATCCACAATTTTAAGAAATATTCAAAGCTATAATAATCAAAACACCATAGTATGGGCACAAAAACAGACACACAGATCAAAAGAACTAAGATAGAGAACCCAAAACTAAACTCACATTTATATGGTCAATTAATCTATGGCAAAGCAGGCAAGAGTATACAATAGGGGAAAAGACAACCTTTTTAATAAATGGTGATGGGAAAAATGGACAGCTACCTGTAAAAGAATGAAACTGGACTACTTTATTACACCATACACAAAAATAAACTCAAAATGGATTGGAGACCTAAATGTAAAACATGAAACCATTAAACTCCTTGAAGAAAACAGAGGCAATAGTCTCTTTGACATCAGCCTTAGCAATATTTTTCTACCTGTGTCTCCTGGGGCAAAGGAAATAAAAGCATATATAAACTACCAAGAATACACCAAAATAAAAAGCTTTTGCCCTGAACAAAAAAAGCAACACACTGAATAGGAGAAACTATTTAGAAATGATATATCCAACAAGGTGTTAATATCTAAATATATCAAGAACTTAGACAATTCAACACCAAAAAACAATCCAATTAAAAAGTAGGCAGAGGACCTGAATAGGCATTTCTCCAAAGAAGGCATGCAGATGGCCAACACACACATGAAAAGATGCTCAATCGCTCATCATCAGAGAAATGCAAATCAAAACCACAATGAGGTATGACCTCACATCTGTCTGAATAGCTATCATCAAAAAGACAAGGGGCACCTGGTTGGCTCAGCTGGAAGAACATGCGACTCTTGGTCTTGGGGTCATGAGTTTGAGCCCCACATTGGGTGCAGAGATTACTTAAATAAATAAAACTTAAAAAAAAAAAAGACAAGAAAAGCAGGAGTTGACCAGGATGTGGAGAAAAAAGAACCCTTATGCACTGTTGGTGGGAATGTGCTTGGTATAGACATTGTGGAAAACAGTATTGACCTTCCTCAAAAAGTTAACAATAGAACTACCATATTATTCAGTAATTCTAATACTGAGTATATAGCCAAAGATAACAAAAATACTAATTTGAAAAGATATATGCACCCCTATGTTTCTTGCAGCATTATTTAAAATAGTCAAGATATGGAAGCAATTTAAACATCCAAAGACAGATGTATGAGTAAAGATTATATGGCATATACATACAATGAATGTTAGTCATAAAAAAAAGAATTATATCTTGTATTTGAAATAACATGGATGGACCTAGAGGGTATAATGCTAAGTGAAATAAGCCAGAAAAAGACAAATACTATATGATTACACTTATATGTGGAATCTCAAAAACAAAACAAACAAAGGCAAAAAGATCCATAAGTGTGGAGAATAAACTGATGGTTGTCAGAAGGGAGAAAGGGAGAGGGATAAGCAAAAAGGAGTGAAGGGGAATGGGAAGTACAAGTGTCCACTTATGAATGAATATGTCAGGGTGATGAAAGATACAGCATAGAGAATACAGTCAATGGTATTATAACAAAAGTATTGTATATTAACAGATAGTAGCTACACTTGTGAACATACCATAATTATATGCTTGTCACATCACTATGTTGTACATTTGAAACTAATGTAACATTGTATGTCAACTATATTTCAATAATAAAAGAAAATCCCTGAGGTGTCTGTTGTCACTCCATTATACTCGGACCTCTCCATTGATCCAATTTGGCTTCCCTTACTCCTTCACAGGTAAGGTTTATAATAAACATTTGGCAATCTGATCTCCACTTCAAGGCCTATTTATGAGGGAATGTGACCCATGACAATAACCATCAAGCTGATCCCAAAAGTCAACAATTTTACATTTTGAGTGCACATGAACTAGTGATGCAGATACATGTTTTTCAAAAGATGATTATTTCCCTATGCTCAGTCACATCTAGCTCACCCTTATTTTGTTAACTTTACTTGTTCTAAGATTGCCATACAATCATTATTTGAGTTTTAGTTTCACAAGAAATAACACAACTCATACAAACTGTAACAGATTAAAAATGTAAGTAGTTCTGAGAGTTTAAACCTATGTTTTGGGGTATTTCCTGTTAAAGAGCAAGTGGTTTTAACCAGCTTGTAGAAGTTACAAATTGTGAATTGAATAAACATACTTTTTTGTTGTTGCTGTTACTTAGACTATCAAGATAAAGGTTTTCCAGAAGTTTGGGGGAAATATGCAAATAAATATAAGAAAGTATCAAACTAAACTATCCAAGTGATGGTAGAGTCAGAAATAAAAGGAGGTTACTAAAAAATTAGTGAGTCTGCAAATAGCAAATCTATAAAAAGTGATAGAGAGATAATCACCTAAGTAAGTTCCAAAGGAGCATTTGTGAAAATGTAGTACTCATTCACGACAAAAAAGAAACACTTAAAAGTAAGAATAGAAGGGACTTCTCTAACCTAACAAGAAATGTCTCCTTAAATCCTTATTTAACTGTGAAGTAGTCAAGCTTTTCTCAAATTGGGAAAAAGACAAGGATGCCTCTTAATAATCCTATTTAAAATCATATAGTTCTAACCACTGTGCTAAGGCAAGAAAAAAACAAAGCCTAAGAATTAGAAAGCAAGAAATAAGTGTTCATTATTTGCAGTTAACATGATTTTTGCACATGGAAAATGCAAAAGAAAATAAAAATATTAGAACTGATCAGTAAATTTAGCAAAGTTGCTGGTTCCAAGGTCAGTATTTTTTTTAAGTTTCTAAAGATCTGCAACAGAAAATGGACTTTCAAAAATTATACTATTTATAACAGCATGACCAAACACAAAGTAAGCTGGAGTTAAATGTACACAAGGATATGCCAGATTTCTACTCTAAAGACTATCAGCCATTACAGGGAGAAATTAAACAATATTTAAATAAATGGATAAATATGTTACATTTATGAATTATAAGAGTAATATTAAAGAGATATTAGTTAATAAAGCTGAACATATACCTACCCTATGATCCATCAACTCCACTCAGATATTTACTCAAGAAAAATGAAAACAAATATCCACAAAAAAAATCCAATTATGTTTATACCATCTTTATTCATAATAGCCAAAATTGGAAATAACTCAAATTTCCATTAAGAGCAGAATGGATAAACAAACTGTGTTATGCTTATATATTAAAATATTGTTTAGCAATAAAGTGAGAACAAACCACTAACAATAACATGGATACATCCTGAAAGCCTTATGATGACACAAGATTATGTACTGTGTATTTCCATTTATATAAAACTCTAGAAAGCAAAACTAATCTGTAGTGACCAAAACTACATCAGTTTTTGCCTGGGGTTGAAGTAGGGAAGAAAAAGACTGGAAAGGGACACAGAGAACTTTTTGGTGTGATCAAAATGTTCTTCAACTTGATTGTTGGGGTAATTACAGAGGTATATACTTTTATCAAAACTCAAACTGTACACTTAAAATGGGTGTAATAATTTTTTTTAGAAAGTCAAAATTTTTAAAAAATCACTAGTTAGGGGCACCTGGGTGGCTCAGTGGGTTAAAGCCTCTGCCTTCAGCTCAGGTCATGATCCCAGGGTCCTGGGATCGAGCCCCGCATCGGGCTCTCTGCTCTTCGGGGAGCCTGCTTCCCTTCCTCTCTCTCTGCCTACTTGTGATCCCTCTCTGTCAAAATAAATAAATAAAATCTTTAAAAAAAAATCACTAGTTATAACCATATACAGAATGAGAACTCATTCTAAATAAACTCAATGTGTTCATGAGATATATAGCAACAGGCCATCTCCAGGAACAGAGATTCTGCAAATTTGAGATGAATATTTTGAACTCCGTATCAGGATTCCAGCAAAAGACATGATACATTCAGATAATTTGAGGACAATTTAAAAGAGAACTTATTATTAAATAACTATTTAAAATACAAGGACAGAGGGGCACCTGGGTGGCTCAAGTTGGTTAAGTATCTGTCTTCAGCTCAGGTCATGATCCCAGGATCCTGGTATCAAGCCCCACGTCAGACTCCCTGCTCAGTGGGGAGTCTGATTCTCCTTCTCCCTCTGCCCTCCCCTGCCCAACTTGCTCTCTTTCTCTCTCTCTCTCTCAAATAAATAAATAAAATCTTTTAAAAGTTAAAAAAAAAAAAAAAGACATGAGCAGATATAAAGAAACTGTATGAGGAAGTGCAGTAATCCAGAGGATTATCACCATAAGATCAAAGGGATACAGAAGAGAGTGGTTTTCAGGACATAGAAGAGACCCTTATGGAGAGGTTGGACTTGACTGGGCATTCAGGAGGGAGGTCACCAGTTAGAAAAAACCTATAGGGAGGGATGTGTTGGGGGGATTGGTGGGGGTGGGAGAATAATTTCCCAGGCTCACCCTTCCTCCTCCTTCCTGTCTCCTTCTAGGGCCCTCTTTGCTGAACACACCTGGAAGCCAGAAGGCAATGGTGCTTTGCAATGTTTGCACAGAACATGGATGTGGAGGGGCAAATTGAATACACGTAGTATAACTTCCAATTCCCCCAATCCTTCTCATTGCCACCCCACTTTTTATCTGGTAGGTTAACAATGGGCTCAGGAATTTGAGGTTTATAAAGCCCTGCAGGTGATCCTGATGACTAAGAAGTATTTGGATCACTGCACAAAACTACCTCTCTGCATTATCAACACATAAAATTTATAATGTGGACAAGACTCAAGTTTCATGAGACCACATGTAACTATAATCATCCTTTAATACTTATGTGTAGGTTCCATCCACTTCAGAATGTAAAAAGGCACTGAATATGTACAATGCACAATTTCTGGGAGTCTGAAGAAACTAATACCACAGGAAAAAGACACTTTAGTGACTATGAGAAAATTCAAGTATTGAAGCTGGGACACCTGGAGAGGTAGAGCTAGGCTCCTCCTTCTCTGGGAGCTAAGGAGCTTACTACTCAGGCCCTTACCCTTGACGCTTCCTGGAGGACAGCCCTGAAACATTAAAAAACACAAGAAACATGAAAAAATCAGCAATATCAAGCTATTCAACTGCTGGAGAGATAAAGTGATATAGTCATCAGATAGTCATGGGGAGGGATGTCTTCCAGAAAGGCAGCAGCTGTTGGGTGTAAGGAATCAGTTTTGCTCAGTCATCCTTTACTTATTTTTGCCTGGGGAAGTGGGGTATCCAGGAATAACTAAGACAAGTCGACTCATTTTCCTGGGTTGTTCAACCCTACCTTCTTCTCTCTAAGCCTTCCCATAGAATGAGAGAAGCCAAGAGGGAGGAGAGAAGGACACTTGCTCTTAGGCGTTAGTCAGAAAAATTCAAGACTTTTCCCTAATAGCAAGTCACATGGCCTGCACTTAGGACTCTCCAGATGAATTTCACTGACAAAATAGAGTAAGGTGAGAAAAAGTCAGCAAAATTCAACATCAGCACAGACACTGTCACATTTTCACAGATGTATTTTTTTGGTAGTACAAAAAATCTCTAAAGTACTTAAAAAGAAAAAAAAAGAACTGAAATTATAATGTAAATTCTGTAAAGAATGCACTTGAATTTATTTTTATCATGAATTCACGTAATAACAGTATGATGCATACCTCATATGAGAAGACAGTTACTAATGCATCTACAATGCTTCCTTTTTCATTTAAATAGCACAGTAAGTAGATGCATACCGTTTTTGTATAGACATAGTACATAAATTTGTCATCCCCAACATGACACAAAATGTAAGCATGATTTTAGATAAAATGACATTTTTTAAGTGTTTCTAATTTTTCCCACAATAAGACATCAATTCTTTTAGAAGAGTGGGTATTATTAATTCCATGCTCTAATTTCTTTTTGTTCTCCAGATCTGTGTTTGACATAGTTCTGCCAGCAAAGGAACTGTTTCTATAGACAAAGGCTGGGAGATAAAGAGGGGCAGCTATAGAAATTTCTGAGATCAAGGAGCTTGAATATGGGACCAAAATTAACTGACACAGATGAATGCATGCGTCAGCCTCTAGGTAAGTGTAGAGGAAGTGATTTCGGTGTGTCCATAAAGGTCATTTCCAGAAGTTGATCTTCTTTCATTCTAGAAGGGAATGAAAGTTATCATTTCCCTATGGATGCTCCATTCTGCTTAGGTAGAGACCTACTCCTAACATTAGTAAGATGGGGGTCAAGAGGACAAATGGAGACATAAATTTGTTTGAATATTTACACATTAAAAATCAGTTAATAACTAGGAAATCAAATACATTCTACCACCCTAAGAAATAAACCTTTGTAGTAACAAAATGGAAAAATGCATATAAAGCTCTGGCTTTTATAGCACTGCAAATCAGAAAAATAGCAAATGACTAAATTTATTTCTGTATATGTCAGGATATTTTGTTGATACACCAGTGACCTTTAGATAAAGATATTTTATACATAAATTATAAATCATTCCATAAAATGTTTCTAATTGTCCTTTCCACAAATCAATAATTATGTGGTTATAATGAAGATATTCATATAATTTTTGCCAGTAATCACCTTAAGAATTATTTACTGTGGTGATTTTCAGTGATAAAAATTTGAATATGTTTTCATGTAATATGTAAATTAATGTAAGAGCAAAATATCCAGAAGCACTTTTCTTATACTCTTTAAAATATATTTTTAATAATATTAATTAAAATAAAGGGAAAAGAGACTACACTACATTAATGTACAGCAATATTTTTAATTTGATCAATTTAACTGAAATACTTAAGCATAATTATTTAAACATTTATTTTTTGAAAATGTAAATCTCATTAAACATACTTATAAAAAATAAAACTAATTGTAATTTCAGGGTTCATGGTTCATCTAAATTACCATTGTAAAGAAGTGGTGTACTGTATAGTGACTAACATAACATAATAAAAAATAATTTAAAAAAAAAGAATTGATACCACGCGTCAGACCTAGACTTACATATATACAAATTTAAGAGTGGTCTAAACTCATCAATATCACAAAATGTTCCTCTGTCAACACCTGTAACTATTGTGAATATTATAAAATTTTGTGCATAAATCCCAAACCATGAATTTGAAAAGGAAGGAAAGCAGAAAACTGTAGGTTCTACTGGGAAATTACATTTGTGTGAGAATCTATTTGATTCATGTCATCTTAAAAGAAAGATTTGGTAATTTAACTCACTTGGCTTTCCTCTAATTAAGCATTTCTATTCAAAGCCTACCCCAAACCCCAGCCCATTCTGCAACCCAACATTCCAAAGTCAGTAAATCCACAAACCTTGAGGGCATTCAAGGGCTCTCACCTTTTGTTTTGAGGTCAAAGAGCAGAAAATATATATAAACTTTCCCTAGAACCTGAAGCATGTGAGTCACCACAGCAGATGTTATGGATTATGGATGAACTGTGCCCATGCTGAGCACCAGCATTTACTCCTGATAGGTATTTGGGTATTTTCGATTACCTGGAATCCGCTCAAGTTCATGGCTGGAATTTAACTACCAGCCAGTTACAACCCTCTCCACACACACACACACACACACAGAAAAAACTTAAACTGATTGTTTTTGGGACACCTGGGTGGCTCAGTAGGTTAAAGCCTCTGCCTTCGGCTCAGGTCATGATCTCGGGGTCCTGGGATTGAGCCCCTCATCGGGCTCTCTGCTCAGCAGGGAGCCTGTTTCCCTTCATCTCTCTCTGCCTGCCTCTCTGCCTACTTGTGATCTCTGTCTCTGTCAAATAAATTTAAAAAATTTTTTTAAAAACTGATTGTTTTCACTAAATACACAACTTATTTTTGTATGAGATCAGGGATTGGAGAAATATGGGAAGAAGGTGAAGGGTAACACACTAGGAAGACTGATGCCTGTGACAAACTAGAAAGGTCAAGCTTACCTAAAGGCACTTAAATTCAAAAGTATTTGTAAACATTTTGGTGTAAATCTTGTGTTAATAGCACACATATATGGTAACTAAGTGAGGGGATGGAAATGTAATTAACTTGACTGGGGTAAGCATTTCACAATGAATACATTTATGAAATCATCACATCATACAGCTTAAATAAACACTTGGTACAACCTAAATATACCCAATTTTTATCAATCATACCTCAATAAAGTTGTTAAAACAAATTACCTGGCCGAATTGGGCTCTTGGCAGCAGGTCTGAAACCACTGTGATCCATCCTATGAGACTGTTACTGAATTATACAAAAGAATCTTCTTTACAATAACAAATCGGTATGTCACATATTTGATGTAATATAAGATGTAGTGCTTAGAGGTGCTACTCAGGAAATAACCCCCATTTTTCTGTCTCAACTGAAGAAATACAAGTCAACCAATACATATACTTCCAGAAAAAAATGATGAATGTTTTTAATCACTCCGTAAAGTTGTGTTTTCAAAGATGTTACCCAGAGGCCATTACTTCTCATTGTCAGTGCCCCTGAAATTCAGTAATGTTACTATCATACAGGCAATAATGCCCAGTTAATAACCTCATATCCTGAACACCTCAACAAAGCTGATATAAGATCTTTTTGCATATCAACTCTCCTATAGGCAAGCTTACATAGAAGGTATTATTTAATATGATATATTATTTGGCTAAGATTTTAAAAGTTTAAAAATATCCCTTTGGGCTATTATCAATTTCTGTTTCTATTGACCCTCCTTATATTTCCAGATTAGGAAAACATTCCTTTAGTTACTCTAAAACTTCTTTATTCAAAGCTAGTCAGTATTTAGCTGAGGCTAAATTTCACTTAGAGTCAATGAAAAATGGTGCTTCCTATAGAGCCAGGACTGAGTTTTACATTACTTTTTTCCTCCTATGAAGTATTATTACCTTTATTTCACAAGTGAGAAAGACAAAGCAGAGTAGCTGACTTTCTTGTCCAAAGTCACATAGTTCATAAATGGCTTAACCAAGGCTCCAGACTATGCTAGATTTCAGAGCTCCTTCTCCTCTACTTCCCCCTTTTGGCTTGAAGGACCTACCTGTGTCTTTGATTTTCAACTCAAATACAGCCTTCTCTGATATAGATTGCTTTAAAAAAAAAAAAGATGAAATTTTTCTACAACCTAACACTTTAGACATATTTCAATAGAAATTAACAAGGAATTTAAAGAGATACAAACATATTTCTCCACAGAGAAGAACTCATAGCAACAGTTAATATCTCCTAAGATCAAGGAATGACTTGGAAGATTAATGGAATTAACTTTAAAAAGTGATAAAATTTTCATTAAGTGGAGATTCTCATAAGGTATAAAACAAACTTAAGTATGATTTAATGAATTATTAGAAGCAAAACTTCAGGGCTATCTGAAACTACCCTTAGCCCAAAGAATCCTTGATAAAGAACTAGAAAGGTACATTAAAAGACAATATTTATTGAGGAGTACAAAGGTCGAGGACCACTGTGAAGTAATTGCTGATCTATTTTTTGACCTGTACATTACTTTCTGCAACTTGACTCAACCAGTGGTTAACCCAGATGAAATGGTTGACCTTTGCTTGAAAAGTAAATAATCATTTACAGAAGTTCTCGATTCAGAGATGACTCACTGGTGACTGTTGTCCATGAGCACTGTCCTGTATGGATGGACATCTGCTTCATGATTAACCTCTGCTATGGGTTCAGCTGACCTGAAGACTGAGCAAATGATTAATGAGTGAAGAACTGGTTTTTTCCTCTGCTACTTATAGTGTCAGCACCAAGGGAGAATGCTATAGCAACCATAATATAGAGAAGTGGTGGCTGGATGTTGCTGAGTGATAACAAAAGCATTTTGCAGGAAGTACTAAAACTATGGGAAAATGAATATCAAATAGAAATTAAGACTTAGGAAGGAAACAATAAAGATAAAATGAAAGGAGAGAAAAGAACTCAAGAAAGCTGGACCTTCAGGAGAAAGAATAAAACTTTAGGCCTAAACAAAATAAAAGAAATTTCTGGATAACACAGGATAAGTAAAAGCAATGAAATCCACAATTCAAAGAGTTTTGAGGCCATCAATTAAAATTGGGTATTTTTCAATCATATTTGAACAGGTGTGGTTCGCTAACTGAATGTCATAAACCATCACCATCATCTTCCAGAATGGTCTGGTATATGTCAGTTGTGCATGACTGGTGAGATTTTGTGTTTTTTTCCAGGGAAAATTTCATATTCTCAGTTTTTACCTAGGATGTCCCTTTGGTACACATTAAGAACACAGTAATTTTCTAGTTGTTTGTTAGACAAAGATTATCATAGATAGGAATACAGAATGGGGAAAAAAAATAATCAGAAATGTTCCAAAATAGATCACTGAATAGTTACTCAAGTGAATGTCTCTTGGCAACATGAACTAAGGCATATGTAATCAAGATGACATCAAGCAAAGTAGCCATTAAGTTTAACATGGTCACTGTGAGGGGAAATAGTGAGCTCTATGCTCACCTCTGGGGACCCTGAAGAGAGGAGGGAATTCAAGAGCATTTTAGTGGTTGAGTGAAGGATGAACAGCACAGTGTCCTGGAGGAGAGGAGAGCTTGAGACGGCACATCAGCCAGGTGAAGTAGGCATGTGAATGATCAGCCCTCCGAATATACACCTGAGATGAGGGTCTGGGAGGATATCGGGGAAAGTGGAGGTAAAACTACATCAACTGCAAAAATACACATGGGAGGAGGGGCTTTGGCAGTGTGGATTAGAATCTTCCAGAATGTGACGCTCCTCTTGTTTGCTGACAACCTTATTTTCTTTTGTCATGGAAATCCCAGTAGGAAAAGAACATTTGGACTTAGGGGTCAGAAAAGTTGGGAATATTTCAGGCGAGCCCAACCCATACTAAAGTTGGAATATCTGAGCAGAAAAGAATAGCAGTCAAGGCACTTGAAATCCTGTGACCCTCAAGGGCATTTGGCTGAAGTGAAAAGATCTTTAATGCTAGTATTAAAGCCATTCTCCTATTGGCTATAGGACCACTCAGGACAAGTCCCTCGGGGCCTAAAAATACAGTCTTGAACAGCATGCACGGATCAGCAGAGACACTAACCAAGCTTCAAGCCTGTACCTCCACCCAAGCTCTCATTAACAACATCAATATTCCCCAGAAATCCCCAGAAACTGCAGTAGGAGCTCCCAGAGCGCTGGGGTATTCAACCCACAATGGATTTTCTGGTAGCAGAGAAGGGTTGATTAGGTAATGTGTGTGAAGACGGGGGTGAGGTTCTCAAGGTTCAAAATGGTGCTCAGGAATGACTAGTTCTCTGTGGCAGAATCTCAGCCGGAATGGAGAAGGGAGGGAATGTGTTCTCCAGCTGGGCTGATGTCTAGTAATTGGTCTCTAAGAAGCAACAATTACTTTTCAGGTGTCCTGTCAAGGAAGACCTAAATATATGCTGCACTCTAAAAATTTCACAACTATTTGTTATCTGCAAATCCATTACTTGAAAATAGCCTATAACTTTAGGCCCTAAAACATGAAGATTCACCTCCTTCCTGCTAAATGTCTAAAAAGGGAAGAAAAGGACAATGGAGCCAAATATGACTAACCCATCAGTCAGGTCACTTCTGAGACTATTTGTACAGACCCTTTGTCCCCTCTCAGTCAGTATTAACTATACAGTCCAATTAAACCCAGTGCTGGTTGCCCACAGGGATTCCTTTCATACAAAAATGCAATTCTCTCCAAGATTCTCGGCATTACCTAATGGCCTGCATAGAATCAGTGTGATGGTCTCCGGCTGGTTCCCCAGCGACAAATTGATCACCATGACAATAATCAGAGGCTCTCACCCTATAGAGGGGCAAGGTAAAATCCACGCAGCATAGGGGAAGCTTATCTGATTATCTCAGAAAGGCTGTCTCTTTAGAAGGCCTGCTACTGCTGATTAGGCTGTTCTACACAGGGCTGTGGGGTCCATGCCAGAGTGTGGAATGAGGCATATGGCTGGAGATTGAGGAGGGAAAACATGCCAACTTCTGATGCAGCCCAGCTGCCTCTGCTCAGGGCGTCTGGGTCAGCGTTCTGTGAGTAAGACCTACTCAGCCCCACGAAAGGGTACCGATGGACGCTTGCGAAAACACAACGGGACTCAGTCAACCACATTGCTCGCAATATAGAAGGAGGACAATCCAGGGAAAACATGAGCCTACAGAAATGTCAGAGAAAGTAATGAGAGCCTCACTGTGATTATAAACTGTTGGATTTTATTATGCTTTTATTGAGACCCTAACTACTGAGGGAGGAACTAGAACTAAGTATTTTTTCCTTCTAGACTGCCCCCAAATAGGTCTGTGACTTTTGACACGTCCTCTGACAAGAATTAGTAATTACAGAAATATAGACGAGAGGAAATATACAAGAAAATATATATCTATATTGTGTAATCTCCGTTGCATAATAAATGCCCAGAGTGCCAAACAAGACCAAAAACCTAGCTTGCCACTCCTGTGTGAAGCTGGTGTGTTCGCACTACACAACAAGCCGGGATAAAATTGTTCCCGGCAGAAGTTAATGTATGCATTGTAAGGCACATACATACTTCTTATTACTCTACACATTCAAAAGGCCTTCAGAGGATGTACTCACAAATGTTACTTTTCGCACTGAGAACAATCCAGGGACAGTTCTCTATAGATCATCAGGGGGGAAAATATTTTCCAAGCCCTCATGGAAAGTTCCCACCCTTGGAAGTTCAGAGGCTGACAACAGAGCCCCCTACGACAGAAAGATGCAGACTAGCAGTGAGAATGCTTCTCAGGGAGAACTGCGGGAGATCCATGCTGGCTGGAGACATGGTCCCTACCAGGATGTTAATGAGCTTACTGGAAATCACACTGAACCCAAACACAAGTGATTTCACAATTAGAAGGTGGAATTGTCTATTCTTTTATTTTTCTGTCATAATTTTGTACTGGGTGTTAATAGGTCCTTCAGACTCATTTTAACTAATCCCTTAAATAGACTGCAATTAAAGAATCTCAACCATGCTGTACCATATAGGATAAATCATATTTTATCTCTGAAAATAAAATTCATCTTTTCTTTCTTTTTCCCAAAACCACTATCTTGTGTTAACTTTTATTAAAATGAGTACACATTTGACATGGTGTTTTGTAGAAATTTTATTTTAAACTGCTGCCAATTAAAGTAAATAGCCTCTTCTTTGCTGTGATAGTAGTATAGATTTACACTATTTTCTTAATCTCTCAGTCTCAATTCCCTCAATCATTGAAGAAACAGATTTGTGTGTTTATCCTGTGGGTTCATGGTAAGGATTACATGCTCAGCATGGAAAAGTTTCTCAAAAAATATGAGTTACCTCTTGTTCCTATTCACTAACAAACTTTTCTTCCAGACTTTGTGTTAAATATCCTTAAATAATAGAATTCTATTTCAGTTCTACTTGCTATTTCATGAACATAAAGTGTAAAAAAAAAAGTTTTTAAATCCTTGGATTCATAAATATAGTGAATTTTTGGGAAATTGATGGGAGGGACTGAGACAGAACATACCCATTTAGGAATCTCATCAAAGACATAACTTTCTTCTAAGTCAACCAAATGTCCTTTCTCACTTGAAATTCCTTCCTCCTTCTTCATCCTCAATTCAGGGTGTGTTGGGACATCCAAAAAGAAGTTGCCACCAAAACCAACTTGCAGCCATGGGCATCTTTCATGTGAAGAGATCCATTGTTACCTGGGGGTTATAACCTTCAGAGTGAGGTGGGTCTGGGTTCAAATTCCAGTTCTACTGTAGTTGGCTGGGTGATCCCCGGCAAGGTGTTCAAACTAGCTGAGTCTGTTTCCTCAATTGTGCCGTGAGTTATACACATCTATCTCTTAGCATTGTTGGAGACCCTCGATTTGCAGTGGAGCTGAAGAAGCTTCATCCTCAGGGCTGCTCACTCGCATGGGTCTGTTCGAGGCTCCATACTCAATACTGTACTTGGACTTGTTATTCCTTTCCCTAAAGAGAACTTCTCTACTCCAGGCCCCACAAATCTTGGGTCTACCCTTGTATTATGACTAAACATAATAAATAAGTAATAAATAAAAGGTAACTGGCCCATAGTAATTGTCCAATAAATGATATTATTCTCACCAGACTCACAGGCCATATACTTGGAGCTGGCATTAAATAAATGCAGAGAAGTGTAAAGTGGTATTGTTGGCAGGTTCTACAAAGGTTAACCACTTCTTAAAATATGCCACATTGAAGCCTGGTGAGATGCATGAACCAAGCAAATGCAACACATTTGGTTTCAACCTTAATATTAAATGTAACCATATTTGGTATATTAGAAAGTGAGGCTCTAAACAAATCCATCACAGGACAGGTCAACTTAAACATCAAAAAAGAAGTGCAAAAGTCAAGAGCAAAGGATGCCATCTGCAAGCATCCCAAGGGGTGGGCTCCTGAAGAGTATGGGGGAGATAATGAACAAGAGCCAATATGTGCTCTATGGTCTTCGTAGACACTCTTTGTTCAAATACAGCTTGTCATCCAACTACAGTAGATACACCTAAGGAACCCCCAATGAAAACACAATTTCCATCACCCACTCCTCTGCCAGCCCACTGAATCAGGACATCTGGATGTAGGGCCCAGGATTCTACCCCTCACCCAGGTGATTCTGAATTCCAATTAGTTTAAGAACCCCTATTTATAATTGAACCTGAAACAACTGATTGGGTATCTCTCAGGATTCCACGCATATTTCTGCCTTGGTCAGAAGACAATTTTCCTACAATCCTTCCTTTCCACACTTAAAGGTGAGACCTGATTTGTACATTTTCTTACTTGATAGGTCTACTACGATTATAGATAAGGAGCATGCTGTTCACACACATATGTCACTTTTATCACGATTTCAGCAAGATCAGGTGTCTCTTTATATATCTGGGGATAAGGTAGTTTAATGCTAGCTGAAATGGGCTAGCATATAAAGTAGTTTAATGCTAGATGAAATTTAAGGCTAGCTGAAATTGACCACACAGAGGGATACAATCCTCCTGAAGAAGGTGGATTAGCAGCCACTGAAAGCTTCAAAGTTTCCAGTGGAAAGACAAAATGCTTGCTCTCTAGCTCTTTCCTGGTCAACCCTGTTATTATGAACTTGGATTGAAATTTAGAAAGCATGCTTACAAATAGACTACGCAAAACATGGAAGGAACAAATGCTCTGAAAAAGGGTAATGATCAAGCTACAAAGTGATCAAACAACAGGTTGTAATGATGATCAAGAACAAAAAAGATCATAGAGGCTATGGAAGCATGAGTGAAAAGAAAAAAATCAGAACTGTTTCAGGAAGGTATTATTGATACAAGTTTTATTTGAACCAACAATAAAAAACTGTTTAATACTGTTCCTGCTACTCTTATCTGTACTTTTTTTTTTTCAGTTTTTGGAAGAGAATAGTTCTACTCCATTCTGTGCTGGTCAAACTGAATATATTGTTTGCAACAGGGCATTTCTGAGCATGACATTTTAAGAGAAGACGTTCTCAAATTACCATGCATCCAAAAGGGGATTGTTAGCATGGTGAGTCTACAAACTAACATAGATTCCCTGTGATATTTAAGGAAGGTTGGGGGGAAGGATTTGTCTTTCTTCAAATAATAGATTATCTATAGACTTACAATTGGTGCTAGGCAAAACCCTGAATATGTGATTAACTGTAAGAAGGTGTATTAACTATAAGACAATGAAACAGTTAAATAGCTCCAAAAATGCCATGGAGAATGGAAGTGAGCTCCCCCACACGAAGGTGATCAAACACTAAGTAATGTCATAGTCAGAATCGCTACAAAATAGATTCTCTCTACTGAGATTGTTGGGAAAGAAGAGTGGTAAATTGGAAATGCTTTTGACTCCAAAGAAAGATTTCTGTGACTTGTTCTATCATAGCTAGCTCAGTGTTCTAGCAGCAAGGTGAAGCAGAAGAATGTGCAGAAATCAACCACTAGCAGAGCGGGAAAACCAAAAGGGAACACGGACCCTCAGTGAATGTGTATGGAGCACATATCTGTGCCAAATGCTATTTTGGTACTGGGGATACAGCAGGGGAGAAAAAAACCCAACCCCATTCTCTGCCCTCATAGAGCATATATTCTGCCAGGAGACACTTATGAGAGGAGTTTTGGCAATTTCCACGCTAGAGAACACAGAAAAAGTGAAAGGGTACATGGGGAGTGAAAAGGAAGCATAACCGTGCCAAGAAGGACGTATTTGAATGAATACTTTTCAGTCTAAATAAATCCCAAGATTGCTTATCCATGAAATCACTCCATATTAAGATTTCGCTGGCTTCTCCAAAGCATTGCAGGCTATCCATGTAGAAAGAACATTTTCTGGCCCCATCCCCCTTTTAAACATCCCCAAGTGACCATCTAAGTCTATCAATATTGACTTCTTCACAGGAGGTCACCACCTACCAGATGTTATATCCATCACTACAAACAACTTCCCCTTGACATATTGATTACTTCATTTTTCTTGTCTTTTGGCCAGAACCTCCTTTCCAATTAATTTATTGTTGGTGCTGTCGGTGTGTACATCTTTGATGTTCCTGAGACCAGACTGCCCACCTGAATCACATATTCATCTGTTTAACTCACACAGGTGCTGTTTCCCATATCTGATGAGATGACCTTGAACACCAGCCCTGCTTAATGTGAAGTTTAGGAAAACTCCACGTTGCTAAATCTCAACTCCAGTATTGCATCAGTTTATACTTGTATCTTCTAAGGTAGACCATCCCTTCCTTGCCCACAGGCATCTGGCAGAGAATGCTCTAGTTCTGAATCAGACAAAATCAGATCAACATTTTCCTTTCTCTCTGCTTTTATTTCCAGTTTCTGCTCATTTCTGTTCACCTCCAGGAATGAAGTTGGGCTCTGGAGGTCAACTGGGAGGGTGTTGGAATTAATAAGCTTGGCGAGCCGCTATGCATTGATCTTCAGTCTCCTCGTGCACTCATATTTCTCTCCCTACAATTAGATGCTCAGCTATCTGCCAGAGCACCTCTTCCCAGACAGTCTCTGATTTGAACTACCTGAGGGCTCCTCATCAAGCTGTTATGGGAGACGAACAACCCACATAGCTCATGCTATGTACTCCACTCTTGGGGAAGGGTGCCGCTTGCTTGCCAGCCAAGCAATCAAACCAATATCTCAATCATAGAAGATTAATGTCCCTTTGCTTATATCCTTGAAGCAGAGAAATGGCTAATGTGATTCTCTCCTTCATAAAGGCTTCTATGCAGTAAGTGGCTGGGATTAAATTATACAATCACGTCATCTATCTATTGGAGAGGCTGTCACTCTTATGCTGCATTTGCCAAGTTGTCCCTTTAGCAGAGGGTCTCAGTACTATGGGAAGTGGAAAAGGGAGCATTATGATGCCGGGTAATATAATTCTAAATACCATCAGGGCCATAAAATGGGAAGTAAGTGGTAAATAATTTATATTTATCAGAACGACTGAATCTTATTAAAAGTGCACCAATATGATATCCTCTCATACAGCACAGACATGGATGGGGAAAGAGATCAGAATTTCAATGGTTTGCGGGAGTTGGTTTGAATTCCTGTTTAAAGTCCTGTGAACCTGGTGTGAACCTCGTGTTTTTCACCAGTCCCTAGAAAAGAGAGTTCCATTCTTATAAGAAGGGAGTAAGCAGGAGGAAAAAAGAAACCCAATTCAATAAAAACAGTTTGGAAAAGATAAGAAAGTACAACAATAAGCCATGGAGCCAAAATGCTGTCATCATTTCTGTTCTTTTCTCCATTCCAACTCTACCAACACAAAGTACAAAAATCCACCCATTTTTTTTTCCCCAAGATTTTTAAGTAATCGCCAAACCCGATGCTGGGCTCAAACTCACAAACCTGAGATCAAGACTTGCATGCGCCTCTGACTGAGACAGTCAGGTGCCCCACCATTCATTTACCCTTAATTTATTTCTTCATTCATTCATTCATTCACTCCCCATCAAACACCAAGGGTGTGTAATATGCCATATGAGGAATTGTGAAAGAACAAAGAAGAATAGATAGGATTCTTATCTTCAAGTCGTTTACACTCAAATACAGCACGCTGGAACTTTGTTAAGCTTTGGGAAGTATAACTCCACTTTTTAAAGGAAAACCTAGCATCTGTCCAAGTGAAACACTAATGCATTTTCTTTTCCTTCCCCTTCCAATGTTACTATATATGTCTAAGTCAGAGCTGTTCCCACTTGAAAATGCTGTCCTGGGGCCATGTCCCTGGTAGGAAATGCAGAAGTTCAAATCCCCTTTCATTTCTTAAATAGCATAATCACAGAAAAGTCATTTCTCAAATGATCAATTAGACTTTACCCCAGTTTTTTTTTTAATGATGGGCAAAGAAATAACCAATGATCAGAGAGGCATATCTTTTTGGAAACAAACATAGTTCTACACACGACCAAAATTTTGGGTTGCATTTTTATGGCAGAACACGTCCCACATGCGCACAGTATAAGATATAGAGTTTTATTTAGTAAATACCTAGGGCTCGATTAGAAACATCAACCCCGTTTTTGCCTTTATGGCTTAAGGGTCAGAGATCTGCTTTGAACAAAGTCATAGTGTAGTTCAGCCTGTGAGAGCTCCCCCTAGCTCTCTCTTCCTTTAGAGTAGACTCCAAGAGTTTAGTTTTGGGTCCAAAAGAGTTTAGTCAATAAAATCAGCACTAAGATCAGAATACACATTTTGCAACCTTTCTCTCCATCCTTGCTGCTGCAAGCTGCCCTTGAAGGGTGGCCGGATTGGGAAGATGGAGGGTCACAGCGCAGCCTCCAGCTACTGGATTTCAGCAACAGTGAGCAGATGGGCCAGGGTGGGCCCCTTCGCTGCAGCCATGACATTGCGCGCTTGGGGGCACATGAGAGAAGGCCGTGTCACTTTACCACTTCAGCAGCTTCCAAATGTATCCCCTGCCTCTCCACACGCAGCCTACCCCATTCATTCTCCACAGCCCTGCGCCATCAGAACCTTGTGTTAAATGAGCCAGCGAGTGAGCGGCTCTCCCCACATTACCCAGACACACCAGCTCTGTGTGCCTCCAACGCTCCTTTGCTCCTTTTGCAGACTTTCCTTCCCCAGCCCTCTCCTGCCTCCAGAACACTAAAGTGATCTTTCAAAAGCCAAAGCAGGAACCACCTCCCCACCAAGATCATTTTCTGTGTCTCACCCCACCTGAGCGGAAGGAACTCTTCCCCCGGGGAGCTTCCCGTTGCTGCTGTTAACAAATTACCATACGTTCAGTGACTTACCGCAGACCAGACGACATCTCAACAGTTCTGGGGGCCAGAAGTCCTAAAATCAAGGTGTCAGCAGGACTCTGCTTCTTCTGGAGACTCTTTGTTTCCTTGCTTTGCCCGTTTTCTGGAAGCAAGGGGCAGTTCCTGGTTCATGACCTCTCGCTCAAATCACTCTGACCCCTGCTTCCCTCCCCTTCACAGACCCTCCCACCTCCCTCTTTCTCTCTTTAGGATCTTTTGGATGACATTGGGCCCACCTGGCTAAATCCAGCATACGCTCCCCATTTCAAGATCTTTAAATTAATCACATCTGCAGAGTCCCTTTTGCATGTAAGGTAACCTATAGGCTGCCTTGGTCAAAGGTGCATTATTCTGTCTACCACACCTCCTTTTATTTTTGGGGTGTGTGTGTGTGTGTGTGTGTGTTTGTGTGTTTAAGACTATTTATCTATTTTGAGAGCGAACACACACAGGCAAGTGAGAGTGGGGGGAGGGCAGAGGGAGAGAGAAAATCCTAAGCAGATTCCACACCCCGAGTAGAGGATGAGGCAGGGTTGGATCTCATGACCCCGAGATTGTAATCTGAGATGCTTAATGGACCGAGCCACTCGGGCGCCCCTACGACACCTCCTTTCCAAGCCCCATTTCCCTTTGCCAAATGTCCACACCAGCCGCATGGCACTCACATGTGTTTTGTTTATTATAGTCACACTAATAGGTTATTGTGTCCCAGAAGAAGATACTTTGTGTCTTTATTTCTCTAGTGCCAAGAATTCTGCTTGTCACTCAGCAGTTGTTCGATAAATCGGAATAAATGTTTGCAGGAAAGAAACTCAGGGGGAAAAAAAAAAAAACAGCAAGGACAACTTAACTGTAAGGTTATTATTTGACAATAAAGTATAATACATGATATTTTATCCGCCAAAACCAATGGTTGGGAAAACAATCAAATTCAACATTTTGTGTAACATTTCATAGATAATTGCAGAACAACAAAACCTGACTAGGTCAGGGGCTGGCCAGCTACAGCCCATGGCCCTGTTTTTGTAAATAAAGCTTCACTGGAACACAGGTGTACCCACTTGTTCACCTGTTGGCTATGGTTGCTTTTTGTTTCAGTGGCAGAGCTGGGTAGTCATAACAGAGACCATATGTCCTGCAAGCCTAAAATGTTTCCTACTTAGCCTTTTACATAAATCGTTTGCCGACTCATCTAGAAAATGAAAAAAGATGAATATCTACCATTTACATCAACATGGATGGAACCGGAGGGTATTATGCTAAATGAAATAAGTCAATCAGGGAAACACAATTATCGTATGGTTTCACTCATATGTGGAACATAAGGAATAGTGCAGAGGACAATAGGGGTAGGAGGCGAAAACTGAATGACAAGAAATCAGAGAGGGAGAGAAACCTTGACTCTTGACTCCAGGAAACAAACTGAGGGTTGTAGAAAGGGAGGTGGGGGGGGGGGGATGGAGTAACTGGCTGATGGGCATTAAAGAGGGCACATGATATGATGAGCACTGGGTGTTATAGTTAACTGATGAATCACTGAACATTGTATCAAAAACCAATGATGTACTATTAAATAATAAATAATACAGAAGATATTGCCCTAAGACAAAGAAAGAAAGAAAGAAAGAAAGAAAGAAAGAAAGAAAGAAAGAAAGGAAGAAAGAAGGAAGATTAAATCAGAATTTTGTCCTGAACAGGCTGGATGAACCATTCTGAAATCTGAATTCACACATTCAACCATCATGGCAGCTGAACTCCCAACTATTGAGCTGGGCTCCCTCTTACTTATTAGATGAGTAGGCTGATATTCTAATCCAGTCATGAAATTATAAGGCTGGTCAGCTGATTTATTTTGAATGTCTAAATGATAACTGAGATAAGCTAGCAGCGTGTCCAATTTTTTATGTAGTGATCAAACTTCAAATCTCCTAACTCCTTCCTTATGAATGTGGACCGAGACATCTTACAGTGCTTAACGTAAGTGACACCCCTAGAAAATTATTTCAGCATTCAAGATGTGTCATTTTTCTTTCCTACTTGCCTCTTTGGACGCATTCATAGATACTAGGGAGAAATAGTCTCTCAATTCTCCTTGTAGAAACTGACCTATTTGTGAGAGGAAATAAAATAAGAATGAGAAGAAAAGTCAGGAACTTTTTAAAAATCTGAAATATTACCTTTTAACAAAGATGGCTTTGTAAGCTAAAAAAAAAAAGGAAAAAACAAAAGCCATTATTTTGATATTTCCATGAACTCAGAACACTTAGTATGTCTACTCTGAGAGAAAATAATTTTTTTAAGATTTTATTTATTTATTTGACAGAGATCACAAGTAGGCAGAGAGGTAGGCAGAGAGGAGGAAGCAGCCTCTCCGATGAGCAGAGAGCCCGATGCGGGGCTCGAACCAAGGACCCTGGGATCATGACCCGGGCTAAAGGCAGAGGCTTTAACCCACTGAGCCAAGCAGGAACTCCAAGAAAATATTTCTTGGTCAAATCATTTTGGCCATACTATTTTAAACAATACCCCTTTATTTAAAAAAAAAAAAAATGTGAGACCGATCATCAGAAACCACTATTATAAAACTACTCACATTTAACCTATCTTCTAATTCCCAGGAATTGAAATTAAGAGCCTCAATTCTAGTTTTGCCACTGCACTTGCCATGTGAGCTACAAGTCATATACATTTCCGTGGCCTCAATTTCCCCATATGTAAAATCATTCTAACAATATCTTCCTCACCTAATTCACAGCGCTGCTATGATGAGGAAATGTGATAACATGTGTGAATTTGTGCAAGCACTATCCCCGTGAAAAGATAATATGATTTTTCTGATTGTCGCCTTCACCCCTTCCCAAATTGCCTATGGCATTAAAAGTGTTATGCCCATAAACATCTATAATAATGCTCCACCATTGACTATGAAATTCTCCTTCATGAATTCCATGGTTTAGGTTTTATTTTGAGGTAATAAATGAGCATAATTGACTTTTATTGCGTGTGTTATTTGTGGGAATGTTTGAACACGTTAAGGAGAGTCGTCTGTCTCAGCATTGCACGAGGATTACCAAACTGAGAAGTGCTATCTTTAAAAATGGGATGATTTCATTTGGAGATGTGAGTTTGGTTTTATTGCTGAAATTAATAAAATGTTTCTGTTTCAAATGAAACTGTTTTCTTTCCAGCACCTCATATTTTTGCTCGGTTAAAGAAACAGCAATAACATGATTAGATGTCAGTAATTAAGTATCTTTGTGGAACAGTATCTTAATAGCGTATATTTAGAACACAGCCATACTAAAAACATTCAATTACATAGATTCAACTTTAATATTTAACAGCTTGTTTCTTAACTACCATCCTTCTGGTTAACCGATATTCACTACATATAAAGGAAGGCAAGCAGCATAGTGTCAAATTAAGAGAAGTAGAATATATTATAATGGTACTTTTTATGTTTTCCTATTCTGACATTCAGCTATGTATAATGTTTTTATTTAATACATTTAACTATCAAATCATCTCTCTTGTTTTTAGCAACAGGGACCTTCAATTTTGTCTAAGCAAAATGAAGGTTTAACCAGGGACCAAAGAAAGGGGGGAAAAAAGTCACTCCACTTAAGCTTAAGTTTGTTTTCCATGGGAAAACAAACATGTAAGAAGAAATACACAGTAACCCGGCTTCCCCCACCCCCAAATCCCAGAAAGTAAAATGTGGAAATCACTGAAAAACATCTCGGAAAGTGGAAAAGAAAGCGACTTTGTACCTCTCTCTCAGAGACAGGAATAGCAAGAAAAGCCAGGCTCCTGTCAGGAGTCCCTGTGTTCTGCTTTTTCTTTTTCTTTTCTTTTTAAAGATTTTATTTATTTGACAGATGGTGATCACAAGTAGGCAGAGAGGCAGGCAGAGAGAGGAGGAAGCAGAGAGTTCCCCATTGAGCAGAGAGCCCAACGCGGGGCTCGATCCCAGGACCCTGAGATCATAACCTGAGCCAAAGGCGGAGGCTTAACCACTGAGCCACCCAGGCACCCCCTGTTCTGCTTTTTCTTAATGTTAAGTATGAGTTTGCAAATAAATGGAATTATCTCTAATTTCTTCATGGCACACTCCGTTTTTGAAAAGAACTCAACATTTTCCCCAAATTTTAATTTTGATTCCAGTTTCACGACTCCTTACTGTAAGTCAGGGCTTGATTCTTTATTTTTTTTATTTAACTTTATTTATTTATTTATTTATTTATTTATTTATTTGACAGAGAGAGAGAGAGATCACAAGTAGGCAGAGAGGCAGGAGAGGGGAGGGGTGGGGGAAGCAGGCTCCCTGCTAAGCAGAGAGCCTGATGCAGGGCTCGATCCCAGGACCCTGGGATCATGACCCGAGCAGAAGGCAGAGGCTTTAACCCACTGAATCACCCAGGTGCCCCTCGGTTCTTTTCACTAAAAAATTGATTAGCCATTCAATATCGTTTAAGAACAGTGACCGTCAACAGTCCAATGAGGGAAGGGACATGGCTCAGATTATGTCTAGGTCCCCACGGTGATAGGGGCCAGCATGGTTCTGAGAGCAAGATGTCCATCAAGGACAGATTCATTTCTGTGGTGGTGGGAGAATAAACAGGCCAGTCTGAAAAGACCCCACTGAGTCAAGTTAAATCACACGTGGTCCAGGTTAGTGCCACCACTTTCTCCCTGGGTGATCCCGGGCAAGCCGCTAACTATACAAGTTGAAGTCTCTTACCTGTGAGGTGAGAGATAATAACAGCACTTCCTTTCTGGAAATGTCATAATGGTTAAGCCGAGGAGGCAATTAGTGCTCAGTAAGTATTAGAAAAAGAAAGGTGAGACACTGCTACAGAGCACTCAAGCAAAGGGGCCGCATCATATGGAGAGAATGCCTGTTTGGATTAGAGCAGGTCTTTTGCATGTAGGTGGGTAGGAGGGAGATGTCACACAGAAGAGCAATGAGACAATACCTCGCCAACAGGTCTGGCTCCTTCAGACCAGCTTTGGTTCACGGGCTTACCTGGAAATGAAAAGTTTCTGCCTTCAGTGCCATGTACTTGCTCTTGACCTTTGATCCTTAAAAAGACCTTCCGGTCTTTTGAACTTGGTTATGACAATAACAATGGGTACAGATCTGGAGCTAACCACTTTGCCTGTGCACGGTTGGGCATCATCCTCAAGACTCTGCTCATGAATGAGCGCTTGATAAATATTTACCGAAAAGCTAGCTGCTTTTCCGGACATTCCTGGAGCTATTGCACACCATTATCTGCGGGGCCATCAAGCACTTGCTATAGCAATGAACGAGGCCGGAGGGACGGCTCGTGTCCCTTGTGGCCCATGAGGACAAGAGGCCCCCAATGACACGCCACCACGTGACTCTGCTTTGTGAAGGCGGCAGCAACGCTGCCGAGAACTGCCCCCTCCGTCCTTCTCTGCTCTATTCTCCTCGCAAGATCATAATCAATATCCTTTAGCACTGAATGGCTAGCAACAGCTGACATGGAAAAAAAGAAAAAAAACACAAAATAAAACTTGATTTCTGTTGCATCTTTCAAGAACTCCAGAGGCGCGGATTTTGATAAGGAAGAGTGGCAAACATTCTCTGCGGGGTGGAGCCGAGCAAGGACAAACAGTGCTTTCCTTCAATCTGTTAGGATGGGAACTAGAGCCCCACTGAAGAAGCAATATTTCTATGAAATCCTCCCTGATCATTTCCACCAGGGTCTGCCCAGCTTAAAAGCCACACTATTTTAAAAAGAAATAAGAGCGGGTATTGCTATGAATAATGTGAGCGTGCAAAGGGAAAAAGCAAGGGAGAATAAGTCAGAGAGATAGCATTCAAATGCCTTTTCATATTCGAGACAGAGGAAACCTTATCTTCCAAAAAAAAAAAAAAAAAAAGCCCTGATGAAATATGAACTGCTAATACTAAGCTCTAAGATTCCATCTTGGAGGGAAAAGCAATGATTTCATTGTGGTGTTTTGAAAAGAAACCCACAGAGAATGAAGAGGAAGTATCCCCACTTAAAGACTGGGTGGTGTGATATCAGGTTCTGAGAAGTTGTCTCCAGCCAAAATAGCATCCCAGATTTCTATAGCGTTCGGCACAAACAGAAGACGGGGTTCAGAGAAGCACTTTTTTTTTTTTAACCTCTGCTTTAAAAACAATGGCAAGAGTGAGGATGTTCTCTCCATCACAGACAAAGCTCAGTGATCTTTTTAAGTTAGTAGTTACTTCAAAGTCATGAGGGTCAAGGAACATGGAGAGAAGATAGATCACGGAAGACTTTCTGTCTGTAGCCTAATAGAGAATCGATTATCAACCCGTCAGAAATGAACAAGCTGAAAATTGCTTCATTCGTTTTGAAATAATTTAAATCCAACTCATTGAACGTAATGAAGTGAAAACAGTTGGCCCCACAAAGAAAGATCGGTGTAGTGAAATGGACCATATTGAAGCAATATTCTCCTACTCGGATACTTTCAAGTCACGCTGGCCTGGGTTTTCTAGCTGTTGACATTTGGGACAAGCTTGTTTTTTTGTTGGAGGGACTGTCCTGTGCCTGATAGGATATTTAGCTGCACCCTTGGCCTCTAACCACTTAGATGCTAGGACCACAGCCCTGAGTCATGACGACCAAAAAGGTCTCTAGACATTGCCAATGTTCCTAGGTGGGGGGAAGGGTGAA
Organism: Taxidea taxus jeffersonii; assembly: GCA_003697995.1. Lineage (NCBI taxonomy): Eukaryota > Metazoa > Chordata > Mammalia > Carnivora > Mustelidae > Taxidea > Taxidea taxus. The sequence goes on from ML110612.1 coordinate 71,965, forward strand.
TGCAAAATCAGCCCCAGTGGAGAAGTGCGGCCCCAAACCCTATCTTGCTCTTCATTGATCTGGGCCTGTTGTCCCTTCAAATATCCGTTAAGACTCATCGGACATCATCACCAACTCCTCAGATAGCTCAGACCTCCCCTCCAAATGTGTTCATCCATTCTATCTCTGGCTACTCACCCTTTACTTCCCGTCAGGTGGTCCCCTGGGTGGACCATTTGGCTTCCGCAGGCACTGGGCTGATAACTCCACCAAGGTCCCTATCTAGAGGGCGTGGCCCATGGAGGAAAGGGGGAGAGCACTTGCTGCAAAGTTTGCTGGCCCAGGTTTCAAATCCTGCCTCTGCCACTTAGAAGCTATGAGAACCTTTAGGCAAGTCATTTTCTTTTCTGAGTCTTGGCTTGATATATTTACATATATATGAGAATAATTATATCTACTCTATAGCAGTGTTGCTGATTGCTACTCTATAGCAGTGTTGCTGAATATTATATATAAAGCCCCTGTCAGTATCTGGAGGTACATACTTCCTGATAGCTTATAGAATTGGAAATATATTGCTTAGACACCAAAGAAACAATTTAAGGCTAACATCAGGAGGTCCGTGGGAGCTGAAATAGTATTCGATCCACAGGGCAAGAATCAAAGTCAGCAGTACTGGAAACGAAGTGGTGGTTGGGAAAGACAGGGCAGGGACACAGGCAGATACGGATTCCCCCAGCATTTGCGAGCTGGTTAATGATTATGATGGCTGGGGCCAGGAAATACCAAATTATGGCAAACCAAGATGGGAATAAAAATAGCTGATGTTGAGAGAAAACACTGACCCGTGCCTAAATTAGACACAACTGCATCGAGGGGCAGATTGGCAATCAATCCTTTTTGTTTGCTTGTTTCATTTTAACTATTTCAATCATGCTGATGTTCTTGCTAGTTCTGAAATGGTTACCTGTCTGGAAAAGAACTCCTTCTTTCCTTTAGATTAATTTACACCTGCTCAATGCTTATCTGCTTGGTTCATCACTTCAAGATCAAAACAAGTTATTGATGAAATGTGACATTTCTATAGCACCTATTTTTGTAATACATGCGAAAAAATAACTGAAATTGCCTCAGTCACACATAGTCATTCCAGTCTATGTATTTTTTTTCAGTCTATGTATTTTTGTAAGAGTTATTTATTTTAGAGAGACAGAGAGCACAGTGGGGAGGGGCAGAGGGAGAGGAAGAGAGTATCTTAAGCAGACTCCATGCTGAGCTTGAAGCCTGACACGGGGCTCCATCTCACGACCCCGAGATCATGACCTGAGATCATGACCTGGGATCACGACCAGAGCAGAAACCAAGACTCAGATGTTTAACCTGCTTCACCACCCAGGCGCCCCTATTCCAGTCTATATATATTTTTTTAATATTTTATTTATTTATTTGATAGAGAGACAGATCACAAGTATGCAGAGAGGCAGGCAGAGAGAGAGGGGGAAGCAGGCTCCCCGCTGAACAGAGAGCCCAATATGGGGCTCGATCTCAGGACTCTGAGATCGTGACCTGAGCCGAAGGCAGAGGCTTAACCCACTGAGCCACCCAGGCGCCCCCCCAGTCTATATTTTTAAAGGGAAGGTAAGCATTAAATACCCAACAGGAATTAGATTTCAGAAAAATAATACAAAATGCCTCGCATTATTCAATCCATTTCTAAAATGGGTTTCTTTATGTTTAAGAATAGTACACTAATGACAATTAGGTAGGTTTGGAAGATAAAGTGCATTTGCAATCTTCCCTTTAAATCCAATATTAGTATAAAATTTCACTGTGGCTTAATTAGGAGCCGAGATAGTAGGCCAACATATCCTTTTACGTAACAACAGCTATGAGAGAAATTATTGTATAGCATCAAAATAATACAGCACTAGCTGACAATTGCATTTTTCTATCAGAGGCATTCCTAATAGCCCTATACAGTCACTATTAGACCAAACCTCTGTGAGGAGTGTCAGGAAAATTAAAACAGACAGGCACCTCTTTAAGGCACTTGGTACAATTTAGTTTGACTTAATAGGGTCTTTCTTTGGGAGTCTGAAGAGAAATATAAGCAATTCCACCCAAATTTTCAGGTCTTATTTGTGTTAGAAATGTCAGCTGCTTTGGCTCGTATGAATGATGGGGCCCTTTAATTGGACTGGTACACAGGCTGGGCTCCTACAAGATATTACCTTGTTTCTCTATGCATTTAACTGCTTCTCTGCTTTCACTTCAGTGCAAACAAGTGGGCGTCTGGTCATAACCCACCGAATTAGGATGTTCCTCATGTCGGGATTCCACGCACCTCTCTTCAGGCATGCGTGTCCAGTTGCTATGTGTGTCTTCACATTCATTTTTAGGTTTCATGTATGTTAGCTCTGTTATATCCACTTTCATCACCCTATTTTTGGATAACTACAAAAAAGATCTTGCCTTTATAAAAATTATGAATGAAGAAAACTTATTTTCCATCTCAATAAAAGAGCAAACTTTTAAATTTTACCAGCAAAAGCTACCTCCGCCTCAATAAAAGAGAAAACTTTTAAATTTTACCAGCAAAAGCTACCTCTGTTTTAAATGTTTAGAACAGCGATGAATTTCACTTGTATTGCATTGTCTATTTCATTTTTGAAAACAGTTTAGGGTGTATATCCAGACTGTGAAACTTTCCATAGCAACAAGATATAAGAAAGGATATGGCTTCCTTTCGCCTTTTCTAGGATAAACAGCTACGAGCTACTTTGATTTTTGCCTTTTCAATGCATTTCCATAGCATTCATGGATAGAATAAGCCCCCAAACTTACTGGCTGTCTCTCAAAAAGAGCTGAGTAAATTATTTCTGTTTTGTAACTACATCTTTAATTGTGACCTGTGTGAGATGCTGAATTTCAGGGAAGCAAAATTCTCGTGCTGTGCACTTAAGTGAGATAGGTGATTATTTTCTTTATAGATAATCTGGGGAATGGAGAAGTTAGACCGGCTTAAGGAAGCCCATCTCTCTCCCTTGCCCTCTTCCTCCATCTCTCCCCTCCTCCAGCACCCCCCCCCCAACACACACACTCATACACAGAGCTATGTGATCTCCAGGATCTGAGTCATGGCTGGGATAGAGTGAAGGAGGGAGTGCAGTAGAGTGTGTCTGTATGTTGGGGAACAGGGTGGTCACAGTTGGTGGCGTTTAGCCTTGGGGGAAAGTTCACCAGATCTAAAATCTTGGATCTTGCGCTATTCTGTTTTCCCTACCTCAGAAGACATTTTATCTCCAATGAGCTGAGAATCCTGGCCCAACTTCAGGGGCATGATGACTAATTTAACATTTTCCAAAGCTGCAAAATCACTGATCTACCAGCAGGAGACTCCTGGGTTCAACAGTGTGGCCAAGAAATCCAGACTCAACATTCACACAACCTGGTGTTCTTTTGAAGAATAGTTCTTGCAAAGCAGTGCTTGGATAATGATACTGAAAAATGAATCATTGCCTTTATGACCAGGGGGATGGGGAAGAATAAGCCATAATTTTTAATATTTATAAAAAAAAGGAACCTGAGCTATTCAAATGGAGGGAGCTAATAATAACTCTAGAGAACGATGCTCTGGAAATCTGGCACGAAATTTCTCTGTTTGCAGAAATGCATGCCTTACATAATCCGTGTTTATACAGTTCTAGTTTTCTTTAGCAAAGGTACCTGTTACATATTTGTTGATGCTCTCTTACCTTGTGTTGTTGATGCTGTTTTGTTTCTACATGAAGAACTTCCAAAGTACAGGGTCCTGTTTTACGTTTCTCATGAAAGATCTATTTACTTGGAAGTCTGTAAAGAAATCGAGCAACAGCACAGAAATGCACACAATGGAGGAGAAAAATTTACTATATATCAAAATATGACATGTTCCTGACTTATTTTTAATTGTTTTCATTAGAAACTGATTGGATACAAAAGAATCATTATGTGTATAAGGTATGATTACAGTATGTATGATTTACAGAATTATTGTAAAATTGATGACCATGAAACCACCGCCCAGGATAAGAGTGTTCTGGGCCCTTCTGGGGGCTCCTATGTGTCACTCCACCATGTCATGGGGCTTCTCCCTAGAGAAAACCACTACCCTGAAGTTTGGTTTGTCGTTCCCTTTCTTTTCTTTATAGTCTAGCACCTATGTTGATATTATCAATCAGTTCAATCAGTTCAGTGTTCAATTAGATCAATGCAGTTGAGTCTGGAATGTTCTGAGCTGATATACATGGAATACCTGAATCCTTCTGCAACTTGATTTTTTCCCCTCAGTATCATTTCCTGAGCTGCATCCAACTGGATGTGCATTTTATTCTTTTTCACTACTGTATGGTATTTTTACATCTTTTTTTTTTAATCTAAGAAGGAAAATTGGCCGTGAAGTATACATTTTCAGTATTTGCTGATTAAGGGAACATCTACCTTCGTTTCCACTCTCATCTTTTAGTTTGGCTTTAGGCTTCCCCTGGAGAAAAAGAATGATGTGTTGTTTGTTAGTGCTCAAAGAGAACTAGGAGATTATTTGGCTCAATGCTGTCTGAGGTACCTGAGACTCAGGGAAAGGAAGGGGCCCATCCAAAGTTATGAAACAGTCATGTCTTTGGGCACCTAGTTCTTGCCTACATTTCACACCTCCTCAAAAGAAAGAGGGGTTCGTGGGACACCTGGGTGGCTCAGTCAGACGATTGGCTGCCTTCAGTTCAGGTTATGATCCCAGGGTCCTGGGATGGAGTCTCACATTGGGCTCCTTGCTCAGCAGGGAGCCTGCTTCTCTCTCTCCCTCTGCCTACCACTCTGCCTGCTTGTGCTCTCTCACTCTCTCTCTCTCTCTCTGTGTCAAATAAATAAATGAAATCTTTAAAAAAAAGAAAGAGGGGTTCATCCTCTGCCAATCTCTTGTACATTCTCTTTTCTTCAGGGATAATTCATCAAGATACTGAAAGAAAGACTATTTCTAGACTTACTTCAAAGCATCCACAGGTCCTGATTTTTAGGGGAAAAAAAGGGAGGGGACTTGATTGTATAATGCCTGTTGATTTTTTTTTTAAGATTTTATTTATTTGCTTGACAGAGAGAGATCACAAGCAGGCAGAGAGGCAGGCAGAGAGAGGTGGGGGGGGGGAAGCAGGATCCCTGCTGAGCAGAGATTTCCCCCGATGTGGGACTTGATCCCAGGACCCTGAGATCATGACCTGAGCCGAAGGCAGAGGCTTAACCCCCTGAGCCACCAGCTCCATTTTCTGCCATCTAGAACACAGGCTCTTTGTGGATCGCAAAGTTTTCTTTTACAATTTGCAATAAGAGAAACTAGTGAGAAAAGTAAGCTGAAACAAAATTAAGTAGCTCTCAAACTTTCATATGTGCAAGAATCTTCTGGAAATTCAGATGCTGAGGCCATACTCAGAAACACTGATACAGAAGGACTACAGAAGGGTCCAGGAATCTTCGCTTTGAACAAGCACCCAGATGATAGACATGGTCATCCAGTAACCTTGAGAAAATACATAGAGGAAATGAGCTTGTGCACTGTATTGGAAAACAGACTGCCAAGAATATTATTGGTTCCCATGAACAGAATGAAAAAAAAAATACAGAGAAGCAAAAATGGAAACAATAGGAGGAATTAGAAGCTTGACTTCAACAAATGTGTGGAAGGAGGATGGAGAATAGTGAGAGTATAAAAAGCCATTATTTTCTTTTTTTTTTAATTGAGGTATAATTGATGTATAACATTATGTTAGTTTCAGGTATACTATGTAATGATTCGATATTTATATACAGTGTGAAATGATCACCCAGTAGGTTTAGTTAACGCTGACAACCATACATAGTTATAAAACTTTTCTCCTATGATGAGAAATTTTAAGATCTACTCTCTTAGCAACATGCAAATATGCAATATAGTATTATTAATGGTGGTAAACATTCTGTACATTGTATCCCCGATTTATTTATTTAATAACTGGAACTTTGTACCCTTTGACTTCCTGCACCCATTCTGCCCACCCCCTATGCCACAGCTTCTAGCAGCTACCAATCTGTTCTCTGTATTTATGAGCTCATTTGGTTTTATTTTTTAGACTCCACATATAAGTGAGATCATATGGTATTCGTCTGTCTCATTTCACTTAGCATACTGCCCTCAAGTTCCATCCGTGCCGTTGCAAATGGCAAGCTTTCCTTCTTTTTTGCAGCTGAATAACATTTCATTTTATATATATCACATTTTCCTTATCCATTTATCTGCTGGTGGACACTTAGGTTGTTTCCACGTCTTGGTTCTTGGAAAGAATGCTGCAGTGGCGTGAGGGACTTCTGCAAGGCAGCAGTGTAGGAAGATCCTGAACTCATGTCCTCCCACCGAATCCACAGCAGCAGCTCTGGAAAAGATCTGAAAACTAGATGACTTGCTTCTCCCCAACAACATCCAAACAGACGAGAGAAGCAGAAATATGGCCTCACCAAAAATCCAGGCCTGGAGTGGCAACACACCACAGGGTTTGGTGGCCCACATCTGGTACCCCAACTCCTGGGACCTGCGCTGGAGACAGGAGCCCCCAAAATATCTGGTTTGGGAAACCAACAGGGCTGATGTCCAGCGGACCCAGAGTACTGTAGAAAATAGAGACTGCCCTTTTAAAGGGCTCAAGTGAGGCTCCACGTGGCCTTGAGACCCAGTGAAAAAACAGCAGTTGGAAAAGCACCTAGACTGTATGTAGAAGGCATGGGATAGATGGTATGTGCTGGCATGGGGATTTGGTTTGCTTTTATCATGTTTTTCTAAAAAGAATAGCTTGCTTTCTTAGAAATTTCCCTTAAAAACAATTTGAATGATAATGACAGTAACTTATCTGCTTAGTACTTTTCTGGTTATAAAATACTTTCACATTCATATAATCCATGAAATTATATGCCCAGTCTATAGTCCCTTTTACAGACAGGTAAACTATGACTCAGAGGAATTTGTCAAAGCTATTGGTTAGTTAAGTACTATACATTTTTAAATTTATGTGTAAAATTAAAAAATGTTTAAACTACGTTTTGAAAAATTAAGCATTTTCTCTAATTTACGTTCATGAGTAATGTTTGAAATCTCTGAGCAATATTTTTTAAAAATCATGTTAAAGCTAGGGAAATGTAGGGTACCCGGTTAAGCATCTGCCTTCGGCTCAGGTTGTGATCTGTCTTGGGACTGAGCCCCTGCTAGGGTGCCCTGCTTCTCCCTCCCTCTCAGCCCCCCCCCAACATCTGCTCATGCTTAGTCTCTCTCAAGTAAATAAACAAAATCTCACCAAAAATAAATAAAGCTAAGGAAATGTAGACAAATACACCTTTTTCATTGTTTTAGGACAAACATTAAGATTCTAATGTATGTCTTTTTCTCCAACTTCTGTTTGTTTTTAATTTGTTTTAGCTTTGGTCTGCTTTTGGAGAACAGTATCTTCCTCTATAAATTCGCAAATGATGGTTTAATGGACAAATCTCCCTTTTTTCCAGTAAACTCTTAGAGCATTACTTTCTTTACGAAGCATGCGTACCACTTATTTTTCAACAAGAAATTATGTATTCTAAGTAGTTTCCACTGAGAGCATTTATCCTTCTCTTAAAGTTCCTCTTTCTAAAGTCTCTCCAACTTAACTTAATAGAGGAATAAAATGATTGAAGACATCTCCAAGAAGGTTCGGATTCACCAAGTGACACAAATCCCCAAGGTAAAGAGTCAGAGCCCAGTTCAGAGCTGCTGATGGGATAATATAAAAAGATCCTAAGTGAAGCCCAAGGTTGGAGAGAGACCTTTCCCCTCGAACCCCAAATAATGCAGAGGAACTGCTCCCAGTTAAAGCAAGCCTTCTCACAGGCAGGAAGATTCCGCCAGTTCTGTTTAGAAGTGGTAACTGGACTCTGGCAGAAGCGGCCTCGGCACCCACCCTCTCTCAAGCAAATAAATAAAATCTTACCAAAAATAAATAAAGCTAAGGAAATGTAGACAAATGGCTTCTCCAACACGGAACCCACACGGCTTCTCCACCAGAGGGGACGCCTGCTCAGTGAAATGTCTGTCTCAGTTTTCTGCACGACAACAACGAGTGATCTCCGGTCCTGTGGGGTATGATCTGGTGGGAACTACACGCTTGCAGCGGCGACCCTCTTCCAGGTTAAGAGAAACGGTTGAAACCCGGCAAGAGGAATCAAGATAAGACCTTTGTTTATAGACAGAAAATACACGCGTTCTTTGTCGGAAGCAATACACACTCTGAAAGGGTTGCTGAAGGGAACTTCACCTGCAGTGATGACGTCAAGAACAGGTGAATGATTCCTTTGCATAGACTTAAAACCGGAATTGATCACACATTACAGTGAACCGGGTAAAAGAGTCAAATACTCATGGATGGAGGAGACGCCTATCACCCAGTGTGACTTTAGAAGAATTGAAAGACAATCTAATTCCAAATCGCTTACTCAAGGTGCCACTGAGGTATCTGAAATTTCACACCGTGGGACAAATCCCTACTCTGGAAAAATGAAGTATATCTCTAAATGTGTTCTCCAGGCAGCATTAATAGCTGTTATACTAAGAAAAAAAAACAAAACATACATACAGACAGACACTTTTGTTAGTGCTCATAAGTTTGGGAAAATCTCAGGTTTAAACAAATAGCTCTGTCTACTGTAGAACTTACCTGTGCTTGGAAAAACTACAAAGTGTTATGAATCTCCAATAACAGACTATACATATGGGGTACATATGAGGTTCATATGGGGTTTTCCCAAACTTGATTAGTCATAAGACACCCTTATTTTTTTTTTTTTAGCAATACAGCTTACCAAATTTTTAGGTTTTCCTAGGATTAGAAAATGCATCTTTCCTGGATGACTCCTAATCGTATGTAAATGTCCTAATGAGATGGACAAGTCATGAACTCATTGTCATTCATGAATACTTGAGCATGGCTTTTTTTTTTTTTTCCCCATCAAAATAAGTAGCTTCAGAGAAGAGAAACTTGAGGCCACAAGGGACGTACCTTTGGGTGTGAAAGAGAATAAGACTCTTAACTATAGAGAAGAAACATGGTTACCAGTGGGTGGGGGGTGATGCGGGAAACAGGTGATGGGGATGAAGGAGGGCACCTGTTGTGATGAGCACAGGGTGAGGTATTTCGGAAGTACTGACTCACTATATCGTACACCTGAAACTAATACAACACTGTGTGTTAATCTCACTGGAATCAAATTTTTTTTTTAAAAAGGTATAGAAGGGCACCTGGGTGGCTCAGTGGGTTAAGCCTCTGCCTTTGGCTCAGGTCTCAGCAGGGAGCCTGCTTCCTCCTCTCTTTCTCTGCCTGCCTCTCTGCCTACTTGTGATCTCTGTCAAATAAATAAATAAAATCTTAAAAAAAAACCGTTTAGAAAAAAACAAAGGCAGGAGTTAAAAGTGTATATATGGAATAGATAGAAAACCCCCCACAATTTTCAATTCTGTATTTCACATGTATTCCTGTGATGAGAGTTTTAGATTCTACTCCTAGGGATATTAATTTTACTGCATGAGATATTAATTTCTCCTGCAAAGTGAAGTTTTAGTCAAGGCTTTGGAATTAATGCAGAAACACCCTTCTTATTTTAAAATTAAAGTTCCCAGATATTTCAAAGGATTAGGGCTTCACTTGAACCTAGAAACGACTTTTGTGCATTGCCTCTCATTATAGCTGACTATGGTTCAAGAATGGTGACAGGGGTTCTATTTTGGGAGATGAGCATGTCAGCCCCATAATTCTGTGAAGACATGATGCCCATGTGGACTGTTAGTTTGAACTGCATCCTTTCCCAATTGAAGGAAAAATGTGCCTTGCCATAGCAAGAGGATTTTTTTCCCTTCTTCCCACTTCAAGTCATGTTTTCTACCATACACTCATATTCGATGAAATATTTTCATGTGAGGTTTCTACTGCCTGTCAAAGGGGCCAATCTGCCTGTTATGTGATATGCTAAGATATCTGTACTTTATCAACTGTTAATTAGAATGACAGCCTGTAAGATTTCTCTTTTTTAAAATTTAGCGCAGCTCTTGGCATCTAGGCTTAGGTTAAAAGTGCAGACTGCCATAACTACTCTCCTTTTCCACTTACCCCATGTTCTATGAATGCTGACAGGAATATTTTTTATGCTGAAATGCCGGGCTGTCTTGTTATCTGAAAGAGGAAAGAAGGCAAGCTAAAAAATTAGGGAAATAAACATTTCCACGATGTCACCCATGCCAGAAGGAAAGTAATAATCCCACCTCTGAGAGGCCAAGTGATATCTTATTCCTACATGATTTATTTTAAAATATTGAATTTGTCTGATGTTTAAAAGAAAATAGTATGGGGGTTCTGGGTGGCTCAGTCAGTTAAATGTCTGCCTTCAGCTCAGGTCATGATCCCAGGGTCCTGGGATCGGGCTTCCTGCTCAGTGGGGAGCCTGCTTCTCCCTCTCCCTCTGCCTGCCACTCACCCTGCTTGTGCTTGCTCTCTCGCTCTCTCTCCCTCATTTTCTCTCTCACGCTGTGTGTCCAATAAATAAATAAATAGATAAATCTTAAGAAAACAAATAGTATGTTGTTTTCTATGACCATAATCAATAGTGTGAGTTAAGAATAGCTTGTCCTGGGGCGCCTGGGTGGCTCAGTGGGTTAAAGCCTCTGCCTTCGGCTCAGGTCATGATCTCAGGGTCCTGGGATCAAGCCCGGAATCGGGCTCTCTGCTCAGTGGGGAGCCTGCTTCCTCCTCTCTCTCTCTGCCTGCCTCTCTGCCTACTTGTGATCTCTGTCTGTCAAATAAACAAATAAAATCTTTAAAAAAAAAAAAAAAGAATAGCTTGTCCTTTCAGTTAAGTTCCTGATTAGTCTCAAATCCTGTTATCTTCCATCTTTTTTCCTCTTTACGTTTCTGTCTATCCCCCCAACCTATTACAAAGTCATCTTAAAAAGGCTGGTTGAGGATCAGGAATCTGAGCCACAGGAAAGACTCCAGACAGGAACATCTGCGAAGTCAGGCGTGAGTGGTGAAGAGTCAGACTAAGTCTCCATGCAATTCACAGGCAAGAAACAACTCCCAGACAAGGCAAAGGGACTTCTCTCCACTCTGCCGATCAGGTAGAGGAATTTTATGGCACAGACCAAGAGCACATGGCTGCTTTTAAACAAAGCCCAGCATAAACAGCTGTCTTGGAACAGGCACATATTAACCCCTGGCATCTCTGGTCTGAAAGTTTGGCCAGTGCCATCACCGAACGTTGTTTTCTGAGCGCACAGCCAAAGGCACCTAGAAATGCACTAAGGTGTGTCGAAAAGTAAGACACCTCCAACATGACGCGTCAGACCAATGATACCAGACACTGTTCGCATCAAAAGGGCAAAGCAAGTGAGTTAGCATCCTTGCCTCTGTTTTGCGCAGAAACAAAGCCAGCAGTTCTTTGCATGGTCTTCTCTACTCCACTCGCTGACAAAGTCACATGCCTTCCTATTTCAAATAATCATTGGCTGCAGGGCTCTGGTTACCAGGTTTCTTTCTGTTTAATGGCCAGGTCAGAATGTTTGGTAGAGAGAGGACTAGCAGAATGGAGATGGAGTCCCTACACACCTGGGAAAACATGGAGCTGAATGAGGTCCACGTGACCCACCTTGGAGGTGAGTCCTTCCTGGTGCCCCCCAAGCTCAGGCTCTCCAGATCTGCCCCTGTCCTAATTCTAGCAGGGAAGCCAGTGGGGCCAGCACTAATGCTACCAACTTAGGATCCTCCCAGCATCATTTCCTCGCCCCACACCATGCAGATAAAAAGGGGTCTTTGTGAGGTGTGTCGCACAGTATCTCACCAGGAAATGCTTCCGATCCCTGATTTAAGAAGAAGAGCAAGCCAGGGGGCCTTCCTCTTCACCCCAAATCTGCCAAGTACAATACAGCCTTTCTCATAAATATATATTTTGTGACTTTGTTAAGCCTTGGTCTGTACACTCATGCTCTGAACGTTGTAGGATTTTGAGTATTAATGTTAAAATTATGCACCTGTTGCAGACATTACTCCTTGGGGAACTTAATCCGTTATTATAAGATTGAGACCAAGTCAAGTTTATTCATTTGTTGTGGAAGTAGCATCCTATGTGCTTAATTCTATTGAGAGAGAACTTTTTTAAGAGATTTATTTATTTATTATTTATTCATTTGAGAGAGAGAAAGAGAGCACACAGAGCGAGAAGCAGGCTCCCCACTGAGCAGGGAGCCAGATGCAGGGCTTGATCCTAAGACCCCAGGATCACGGCCTGAACTGAATGCAGACGCTTAACCAAGTGAACCCCCCAGGCGCCCTGAGAGAGAACTTTTATAAGCCACTTCTACCTTACTCTTTATGTTTCTGAGAAGTATAATCCCTAGCTAATTTTCAAGACAAGTTAAATTTGGCAAAACTGTGTTAAGAAGTATGGCATTTGCTGTCACTGTGCAAGTCTGATTTATAACAGTAACACTCTCCCTACTCTTTGGAATCCTGCATCCAGGATACTGTGTGGTGGCAGTGCCTCAAATATTGAAATACTGGATATCTTAATCGTAGGAGACCGGCTGCCTCTGGCAGGGTGCGGTGGGGGGGTAGGGGGTAATGAGACAGGAGAGGAGAGTGCATGAGGCATCTATGGTATTTGGAGTGTTGGGTGGTGGGCACACAGCTGTTCATGTTACTATCAGGCTTTATAACAGCCATAATGTTCAGTGAATATATTCTTCTATATCTGGGGGCACCTAGGTGGCTCAGTTGGTTAAGCATCCAACTCTTGATTTTGGCTCAGGTCATAATCTCAGGGTCTTGAGATCAAGCCCTGTGTAGGGTTCCATGCTGGTAATGAAGACTGCTTAAGATTCTCTCTCCCTCTCCCTTTCCCTCTGCCCCTCCCCCACTTCTCTCTCTCTCTCCCTCACTCTCCCTCTCCCTCTCTCCCTCCCTCTCTGAAGAAATTAAAAAAATAAAAAATACCATGGGCCTGATATTCCAATAGGACTATCTGTTAAGGCTTCCACAAATTCATGCACCCTACATTAAAAGAGATAGTTCTGTATTAAAATGACCACATCATCCTCACCTACTATTGCCATGAAAACATCAGAATAATAAAATCTTCTGTTTTAAGGAAATTTAAGAAAAAGAATGCCAAAATCTAACGTAAATGCTTTCCTATTACATCTGTTACTATTAACACAAATTCTGACTTTAATCTAACACATATGCCATGATTATGGAGTGCTTTCTGACTCACTCACTGTTTCTCTAAAGTTAAAACCTTTCTCTGGGACCTCAGAATCTTTGAGTTAAAAGCCCTTTTGAGTTCACTTATTTCTCAGCAGTTGGCGATTTTTAAAAATCTCAGCAAATGTCCTTTGCCTCCTTCCGAGAGAAGAGAGTTGGATACTAGATTGTTTTTAAGATCTTCTTTGGACTCTAAAAATCTGATTCTGGGAAAATCCAGGAAAGTGTTAGCCTGCCTCTCCAGCTTCCCTGTTCTCAAACATCTGGTTCCTTCTTTACACAATTAAAGAAAAAGAGGAACGCATTATTTTGAATTATTTTGGGAATTATTTGGGGAACTATTTTGCCCCCTGACTTCTCATTTCTTTATTTTTCAGTGTGAATCACAAGCCGACCACCTCCTATGTCGTCCCACCTCTGCTACACGTGCGTGCACATGCACACGCGCACACACACACACACACACACACACAGAGTATATAGGGAGACTGGCCTCACTGAGGCTCTGGCTTAGGTCCAGTTGATGTGTGCCAGATACTCATTCTCTTGTCTGGATCGTAACAGCTAATGTTTTTTGTTTTGTTTTGTTTTTTAAGATTTTATTTATTTAGCTGTCAGAGAGAGAGAGAGAGACAGCACAAGCAGGGAGAGTGGCAGGCAGAGGGAGAATAGACTCCCCGCTGAGCAGGGTACCTGATGTGGGATTCGATTCCAAGACCCTGAGAGCATGACCTGAGCCCAAGGCAGACTGAGCCATCCAGGTGTTCCACAACTAATGTTTTTTTGATCCTTCTGCTATGTCCTGTGCTACACACTTAACTTGGATTACTGGGTCATTATTTCTTAGCATTTGGGGTTTGGAGTCAGCCAGTCCTAGATTTACATCTCAGGTCAGCCCTTTATTTTTATTTTTTAAAGATTTTATTTATTTATTTGACAGACAGAGATCACAAGTAGGCAGAGAGGCAGAGAGAGAGGAGGAAGCAGGCTGCCCGCAGAGCAGAAAGCCCAATGCGGGGCTCGATCCCACGACCCTGGGATCATGACCCGAGCCGAAGGCAGTGGCTTTAACCCACTGAGCCACCCAGGCACCCCTCATGTCAGCCCTTTATTATCCATGAAACCTTGAGCAAAAGGAAAGCACATCTCTGAGCCTCAATCTTCACATCTGAAAAATCGGGGATCATGTAAATACAAAATCTTAAAAATGTTGACAAAGGGCTACTAGACTAGAGACTGGCACACAGCCTGCTATAAATGTAAAAAATGTTATTTGTTGTTACTATTATTAGCAATCCTACCAGCCCACCACACTGACCAATATCCCTAAATCCTCTCTCCCAGTCTCCTCCCTACAGCTCTGATACTTGATTTTCTTGGCCCCAGCCTGGGTATCAGCTCCCTTCTCCTGACCTTCTGGACCCCGGGCTCTCTGCAGGGGTGATTTCTTAGAATGCTGCACCCTGAGGCCCACCTTCTCTTTTCAGGCTGTTTACTTTGTTCTATTGCTCTATCTGACTTCTCTGTCCTTAAACTCATGATGCCTCCTGCGTGGTGCACTCCCCCCGCACCATTCTGAAGGATCCAGGTAAGACACGCGGAGCCCTCACACTTAACCCTCACACAAACCCCAGGGAGGTTTTCTGCCATCCTCAACGTACAAAGTCCACCTCTGGTCCCAAGAGAGCCCCTTCCGTTCCCATCACCTCCCAGCCGGATGGCGCGTGTAGCAAATCTAAGTCACGTCGTGACCCTGCCTAGCTGCCAAGTGTGTCTTGAATCCGGCGGCCATGAGTCCTGGTGAATTATGAGTGTGAAAGCAAAGAAAGATTTTCAGGACAGCCAGCAAGCTGCCAGGGACACAGTTTTTTCATTTCACAGGTCATGATATTTTCATTTCCTATGACTCAGGGAAATCAAGAGGTCCCACAGCCTAGTAGTCAAGGAGGCGGGAACTAAGGTCTTACAGACTCTGGAGCTTCATCTGAAGGTATGCATCGGGGCTGCCCGCTTCCCTGTGTTTGCTGAGGATGTAGCTGCCTCTGACGTTCTCTGTCAGGAGATTTGTCCCTGATCTCCACCCGCATGGAAGCTTGAAGCAAACTCTTCTCTTCAATTATTTTAGCTACAACTTGGTTTTTACATTCCCTCCCATAATTTTACATACCCCAGTATACGGTTACTTCTCTTAATGTTTACTAAGTGACACAATCTAGCCAACTACTCACACAGAAGAATTCTTGAAGAGCTAAAGTTGCAAAGGCTGTGTTCCTCACATAGTATAAAATATTTCAAACCATTGTTTCAACCAGGTCTCTGAAGAGCAATTTAAATTAATTCCTTGTGGTGGGGGGATTACACACACACGCAATCAAAAACATACCTTGAAATGACAAGGAAATTATCCATATTGCTTAAAGAGAAAACGGTTGCATTATTTGAATTATAAATTCAAGCCATCACTTAAATGTTTGTTTCAAGTCCACACTGCTTTGTTTTTCAATAGAGACGACTATTTGGCATTCTTTGCAGATACATATGCCTGGGCCTACAGTTAATGAATAGCTTCCCTGCTGATTTTTGGGGGTTTGATCTCATTTTGTTTCACTTAACTCTCAACACTGTATTTATTAGTGATCAATAATCACATTATTATGTGCTAACAGATGCCTCTAACACTTAAATAATTCTCTTAAGGATTTGGGAAGCCATTTAATATTAGTTATTGATATCAGCTGGCTAAAGGTTGGTGGTTTTCAAGTAGCATAGGGAAACACCCGGTTCTCTTACCGGGACAAATACCATATTCATCAAGGTCGACTATCTGCCATAATAAAAGATCCCCACATCTCAGTGGCTTAAGACAATAAGAGTAAATTTTTCACTCCCATTTTCTCACAGTTAGGGTTGGTGGTCAGGCGTTCTGCTCCACATGGCCGTTCAGACACAGCTGGCTTCTCTCCTAGGGCTCCATTTTCCAGGTTCTAGGCATTCTCTCCATCCTACCCATGAATGAAAAGAGTGGAGGATGCTGGGGGACTGGGAGTTTTTCGGATAGGCCCTTCTGGGTGTCACTTCTACCATATCCCACTGGCTGCACTACACCTGACCGCAAGGGAGGCTGGGAAGTAGTAGAGTTACATGCCCAGGAGAAGGAGGAAAAGACTTTCTCGAGCACCTAGCCACCAAATAAAATCGAGTCTCTGTCACAAATACTGAAAGAAACGGCTAGCAAGAAAAAGTAATAGGGAATTCAATTAAAAAGGTTTTTTAAAAAAATTAATAATGATGTAATTGGGGCGCCTGGGTGGCTCAGTGGGTTAAAGCCTCTGCCTTCGGCTCAGGTCATGATCTCAGGGTCCTGGGATCGAGCCCCGCATCGGGCTCTTTGCTCTGCATGGGGCCTGCTTCCTCCTCTCTCTCTGCCTGCCTCTCTGCCTACTTGTGAGCTCTGTCAAATAAATAAATAAATAAATGAAATCTTTTTACAAGTTATTTACAAGCAGCTGTCTAAGGGCAAATTTTTTTTATTATGGTAAAACAGTCATAAAATAAAGTTAACATGGTAACTCTTTTTAAGTGTAGAGTTCAGCCTCATTCGCACTCGCACACTGCTGGCCAACTGTTCCACAGTCCACCTCACACATCGAAACTCTGTAACCATTAAACACTTAAATCCTCAATCCCCTCCCTGCCCCCACCCCAGCCTCTGGGAACCACCATTCTACATTGTGTCTTTATGAATCCAACCATTTAGAGAGCCTGGGTGGCTCTGTTGGTAAAGCAACTGCCTTCAGCTCAGGTCATGATCCTGGAGTCCAGGAATGGAGTCCCACTTCAGGCTCCCAGCTCCATGGGGAGTCTGCTTCTCCCTCTGACCATCTCCTTGCTCATGCTCTCTCTCATTCTCTCAAATAAATAAATAAATAAATAAAATATCTTAAAAAAAAAGAATTCAACCATTTTTAGGCACCTGATATAAGTGAAATCCTACAGCATTTGTCCTTTTGCACCTGGCTTATTTCACTTAACATAATGCCTTCAAAGTTCATCAGTGTTGTGGCATTATCAATGCTCCCTTTAAGGCTAAGTAACACTCCATCGTGTGCATCTACCACATTTTGTTGACCCATTCATCCATCAATGGGTCCTTGGATTGTTGCCACCTTTTGACTATTGTGAATAATGCTGTTAGGAGCACTGGTGTACAAATACCTCTTCAAGGGGCGCCTGGGTGGCTCAGTGGGTTAAAGCCTCTGCCTTCGGCTCAGGTCATGATCCCAGGGTCCTGGGATAGAGCCCGGAATCGGGCTCTCTGCTCAGCAGGGAGCCTGCTTCCCCCTCTCTCTCTGCCTGCCTCTCTGCCTGCTTGTGATCTCTGTCAAATAAATAAATAAATAATCTTAAAAAAAAAAAACAAATATCTCTTCAAGTCCCCCTTTCACCTTCTTTGGCTAAATACCCAGAAGGGGAGTTGCTGGATCCTTTGGTAATTCTGTGTTTAAGTTTTTGAGGAACTGCTCTGTTTTCCACAGTGGCCGTTAAAGTCATAACAACGCCGGAGACAAACGTGTAATTGGCTTCAACAAAAAGTTGAAAATGACTCATTTGTAAAGGTACAGTCCCCATTAAAAAGTTTCCTGAATTGGGAGATTATGTGTTTTCAATTTAGCTGGGTAAAAACTAGAAAAGTTTTAATATCATTTTTCTTTTGCCTCTAGGTGAAGTAATAAAATATACTGAGTAATTAGTTGTATTCTCTGGGAGGTATAAGAAAGAGGAATTTGATCAGAAAACGTGTGTTGAAAGCTCCATCCTGGCCCTCTTGTGACACTGGTCTCTAACTGAGCTCCTGGAAATGATGGGACTAGTTTATCATACTACAACTAAAAATTAAACTGAGAAAATCTCTGCAGTGCTATCAATTTTAACTTCCAATTAACAATTAAAATCTGACAGGCCACACCATTTATAAACTAATATTGTCAGCTGTGCTTTGTATCTGAGCCTCGTCTGGTAATTATCTGGATTATTTCATATTTTGACCTCTTCGGATTTTTTCTTTCCCATAGACTATCTTTGTGTAAATATTTAAAACAACTAACTAGAATGATGAAGACCTGAGTGCTTTCCAGAAGTTTCATCCAAACAGCGAGGGGTTTTGGTTTTGGTTTTGATTTCATTCTCTCTGCCAATTTCGGGTTTCTGAGTACAAGTACCGTCAAAATTCAAAGATACTATAAAAATGAAAAGCAGGTACTGCGGAAATGAGAGCACATTTGAACTAAACCCTTCTCTGAGAGATTGATTTGGAAACCTTTGGTTCCTTAATAATATGATTTCTAACTTGGCTATTTCATCACAGGCATATGGCAGTACATTGATAGTCAAGGTTTCAAAAAATATCTCCAAGTTCAGCTTTTCCAGGACAAAAGACTGAAAAATGAAGTTGGGCACGAGGTTTGATACCAGATTATCATTTTTGATGGCAGAACATCCTAAGAGTCCCTTTTTATCCATTCTTGTCTGCATATCCCCAGGGCTAGCGGGTATTGGGGGCCAGCAGTGGAGAATGCTTATTTTAATTACTTTTTTCCATAAGATAGCATTTGGGGCTTAACCAACAGAAGTGCTTAAATCACTTATGATGGGAAATGGAATTACAAAGTATATGCTTCCTGCCACCAACATTTTTCACCATGGCACACTGGATTTGCATGGATTTCTCTCCCTTTGAGCACATGCGTTCATGATAGACACCTACAGTATTAATCTGAAGTTTCTCTGAAGGTGTTTCTTTCAAAAAGAAATAAAATCTAGACTAGTTTCCCTTTAACGCTATGTTTTAAGGAGTAAAGCCAACGAAAGGAAGAGCCTGCCTGTGAAATCTATCACAGATCTCGCACGGATGGATGCAACAGGAGCAGTGGAGACTTCAGTAGCTTCCATAAAGAAAAGGTGACGTCATTTTTAAACATGGATCTTGCTGTATAAGTTCACATCTGGCAGTACAGACTAGCAAGATGCATAGCATTATGAATAACAGACTTTTAGGTCTTTCCTCAACAGCCATGGTCAGGGCACATTTATAAGGCTTCATGGTTGCAGCATGAACAAAGTGTTAGCCAGCACTGAAATCACTCTAGAAGCTTCTGTCGATCCATCTATGCATTATATAATCTCAGTATGAGCCCCAGTCATTCATTCCTAGTGATAACCTGCTCTCTCAGTACTTATCCCTCCAGAGTTCTTAATCTCTCTATTTACTCCCGTGCCTCCCACTCTGGGATCCTATTTTTATCCCATTCCCTGTTTGTAGGATTTGAGCAGCCGCCATCCTTAAGGACCACTGTTCTCCTTCAGTTCTGTCTCCCTGCCTCACCTTAACCAACCAGCTTCTTACAGTTTTACCCTCCTTAAAAAATGAACACACACAGCTTCATTTCCTTTTCTCTTCTTCTTCTGACTTACATAAATCGATTAACTAGCCCCCTATGAAACTGCCCTGCTCTCATCTAAGAAGGTGTGGTGCACTGACATCGACCAAAGTAGGTTCTAACCCTGGCTAGGCACAAGGTACTTCTCTCTTGGGATCTGTTTTCTAATCTGCAACTGGAGGAGAAAATGATCTTACCACATATAGGTTGTTCTAAAAATTAAGCAAGGTAACATATACGTATCACCTAGAGTAGCAGAATCGGCTTCAGGAAACTCTATGCAAGATTATTATTGTTAATTATTATCATTATCATTATTAGATGTTTACCTTCCTTTCAAATGACACTTGGAGATTCTTCCCATTTTAGTCCTCATCCGCTTTTTCCCAGAATTCAGGATCAAATGAATTGAATACAGTGCAATACTTAAAGGAATTACTCTGTATCACGACAACTGTTCCTAGCGCTCTTTTGGGGGGACAGATGCCCTCACTTTCACTAAGCCAGCTGCCAGAGGAGGTATTATGGCCAGTTCACGTGCCACTATTTGGTAAAAACTCTGTGAAGATGAGAAACCTCAGGCCCAGGGACAAGAAACAGTGGAGAAAAAAACCCAAAGTTGCTCTGTATTCAAATGATGGTCCAAATCCTGTTCGAGATACCAAATTGCCAATGCGTCCCTCTGATTAGTAATCCTTAGAGGAAACTGAAATCTCTACTAAAGCAGGCTTTTCTATAAGACCTGCGACTCTTAAGGACTTTTAAGGAAAATGCAGCCGCTTCTTTCCCCCTCTCGGGATCTAGCTCCTAGTCCTCTTCCTGCTAGGACATTTAGGGAGCACCTACAATAGACTCTTACGCAGAGAAAGTGGGCTTCCAGCCCAGCCGCTGAACGGATCCTGCAGCTCTTTGGCAGCTCCAAGGTTAGGGCAGGCCACCGCCAGCACACTGATCCGGGACTTGGCCCGGAGGCGGGCTGGGCGGGTCCTGGCACACTTCCTGGCCCCCCGCCGGGCGTGGCGAAGGGCCAGATGGGGCGTGGCTGGGGCCTCAGGGCGTGACCTAGGGATGGATGGGGCGTGGCCGGATCCTGCAAAACTTGGCCCAGCGACCCCGGGGCGGGGAATAGACCAGGCCCCAGGGTGGAGTGGGAGCGGAGTTGAGGAGAGGTTCAAGTCCCCGCACGCAGGCCCTGCTGAGGGTCCCGGGGGAGAAGGCGGAGCGCAGCGAGCGGAGGGAAGGTGCGCGGAAGCCGGAGCGGGCGCGGCAGCTGTGGGCAGGGTAGGAAGGGTGAGGTTCGCCGGGAGCCGCTGCGGCAGCGGCCGAGGCCCCGTGGAGGTCCCCCCGGGGAAGGGAGGTTTAAAGCAGCCCGCGCTTTGGCAAGCTGCTGCGTTTCCCCAGATGCGCCGGGGAAGCTGCAAAGACGGGGATCGCGAGGCTGAGCGAAGCCCAGGAGGCAGGCCTGGGCTTAAAAGCAGCTGGTAGCCCCAGAGTCTAAAAGTCCAGCGAAGCCTGGCTTGAAACCTGAAGCCGCGAGTGCGGCGCGGGGCAAGGCCCGAGGGCCCGGCGTGGCGCGAGCTCAGCGTTGCTCGACAGAAATGCTTCGGGGTTGTCGCCTGGCAGCTGGGCTGGGGGCTTCTCTTCCATATCCGTTCTCCCTCAATGAGCTTTAACGTCACACCTCTAAGCCTTGGGCCGTGGCCTTGCCCTTTGTTTTACCGTCTCATGGTTCTTCTATCCTAAAGATAACTCCAAACACACTTAGGTGCGCCTGCCTTGTGGGTAAGAGGGTCGTATCTACAGCCGCAGTGTTGTGATATTGGTGAAGACGCCTCAGGTGCAGTGACACCTCCGAGGGAGACACATTTACAGAGCGCTTCTGCCTTGTATAAAAACGTGCCCATTCGTCCTTAAATCACCGCCGCGGCGGAGGAAACTGACAAGCATTTACTCCCCTAAAGGATCATCGCTTTCATTGTCAAATAGAATGAACGTCAGGGAGAAAAGAGCCCCAAGACTTATGACACCGACTTAGCCCGTTACGTTTTACTTTTTTACTTTGCAGAGACAGCAGGGGCGTACAGCAGTTATCCTAAAGACCTGATGGAATTCCAGAAATAACTCATCCCCTTTAAAAAGAAATCTCCGTGCGCACTGCAAAGAGAGATCAGACAACTTGCACTTGATAGCACGATAGCAACTTGATTTTAAAAAGGATAATTCGAACACAAAATTCACAGCGTGCTGCCTTATGAAATTATGTTTTTCATTTGTGGAGGCTAGATGTTGTCATTATAAAAGTGACTAAAATATCTGTAATATAGATTTGGGGCATAAAATAGGAAAATGCATTTTATTTTCATTCCTTGATCTTAAAATCATAATAGGAATATATATATACACATATATGTATATATATACATGTATGTATATGTATATATGTATATGTATACATATATATATGTATACACATATGTATATACATATATAAATGCCAGTTAGTAAAAGCAAATCGCCAGTGGTCTTCTTTTAGCTCTGTGCACCTAACATTGCTCTATGACAGTGTTCTCCTGTTACAGAGAAGGAAGGTAAGGCACAGAAGGGTAAGCCACACTGCTGAAAGTTTAGAAAAAAATCCATGTCTTTCCAATTCCAGAACCCGTGCTCTTACCACTCAGCTACCCTGTACTTGTGTTTTTCACAAGTCTGCCCCTGTCTAACAGGAACTAAAGGTACTCTGGTAGAAAGAGGCAGGAAGCGAGGTGGCTGTCTTAAAGAACTCTGAGGACCCATGAGTGGAACCTAATTCTATTTCGGATTCCAGCTCTGTGGCTTTGTACAAGTTCCTTATCTTTTCTGGCACATAAAAGTAATTGATCTCTAGGTCTCTACGAGATCGAAAAACCTATAGATTTGTGAAAACAAGATTCTGCCTTTACCATTTAATGATATTTTTGGTAACACTTGGTGTCGAAATTACAGGGTGGTCAGGAAGGGTTGGTTTAATCCATTCAGTAAATGCGCATTGTATAGCTGGACATGCGGTGGGGCTGCTGTGATAAGGAACAGGACACATGAGGTTTCTATCCTCTAGGAGTCTATATTCTGTTTGGAGGCAGAGAGACTTCAGGAAGCAAAGAAAAAATTAACAAACAAGTTAATTAACCAACAGATACAAATTGTAAACAGAGGGCTGTGATAAAGGAAAATGGAGCTGGCGGGGTTGGGGGGACACTTTGCATGTGTTGGTGAAAAGGAGTCCTCACCAAGACCTTTTAATTTAGAAGGATGAGAAGGACCTAGCGATGTTCATTACTTTCAGTGGGACCTGCTCAGGCAAAGGAGCCCTGAAGGATCTTGGCATGTTCTAGAAATTGCCAAAACATCTTTGAGACTGGAGCTGGGGCGACTGGTTCAAGATGAAGTTGGAAAGACAGGGTGGCACCAGGTCCTGCAGGGCATTGTGCAGCCTGGTGAGCTCTCTAGATTTTCATCTAACAGCAGTGGGAAGCCCCATGGAGGTGGCTATGATGTAGCCCAAATGAAAGATGGGGGTAGCTCAGGCTGGGGTAGTAGCTGTAAAGCTAGAGAATGTGGAATCTTTAACCATCACTTTACCAGCAGGGCCTTCCTGACAACCATATTTAAAATAATATTCTAGCATCCCTTGAGCCCCCACATTCCCATCCCTCCCTTCCTTTAGTTTTCCTGCATACAACTTATTCCTATATGACATACTATATCTTTTGTTAATGAATTCTTTGCTCCTTCCTAGAAGAATGTCAACTATGTGAGGGCTGGGTTGACATGTTTTATTTACTGCTATTTCTCCAGCACCTGATGCTGAACCTCATGCCAATTGGGCTCTTAATCCATTTCATTGTAGGGATGGATTTGATAAATGCTTTGGATCTTGATTCTATAGAACTTACTGATGAATGGTTGTGGTGAAAGGGAAGGAGAAGCCAACGGTGATTCTCAAGATGCTGGCTCAGAAGCTGGGCAGATGTAGATGTTAATTAAGAAGAGGAAGGCTAGGGAAAGAACAAATTGGGAATTGGGGTAGGGGAGATGGAAAGTTCCATTTGGGGTGTATTAACTCTGTGATGTGTGGATTAGTCACCTATTACTACATTTTTAAAAATTCCCTAAAATGTAGCTGATTAAAACAACAGCCCTTTGTTATGAGTTTCTGTGGGTCTGAAATTTGGGCATGGGATAGTTGGGTTTGTTCTGGCTCGGAGTCTCTCGTAATGTTACAGTCAGTCCAACAGCTGGGGCTGTGGTCATCTCAAGGCTTGACTGGAGCCATAAGTTCTGCTTCTTAGCTTCTTCACATGGCTGTTGACAGATTGCAGGTGGCTGTTGGCTGGAGGCTAGTTCCTTACCATATGGATCTCTCCAGAGGGCTACTCATGATGTGGCTTCCCCCAGGGCAAATGTTCCAAGAGGGAAAGAGAACCCAAGATAGAAGTCAGTCTTAAAAAAAGAAACAAAAAACCTGATTGTAGAAGTAGCATACTGTTACTTCTGTTGCTTGATGTTGATTACACAGACCAGCCCTGGTGCAGTGTGTGTGTGTGTGTGTGTGTGTGTGTGTGTTGAATACCAGGAAAGATGGAGTTGTTGGGTGCCATTGTACCATCTACCTTACCACAAGGTCTATGTGAAGTCCAAGGGGAAATGTCATATAGGCAGGTGGGTATATTATACCACAGCTGATGGGAGAGATCTGGGCTACAGATAATTATTGGGGAGTCATTAATCATGATACATGAAGCTGTTGGAAGTGTATAACAGGACCCGGGGAGAGAATATAGGTAGAGAAGGGAGGAGGGACCTAGACCCAGTACCCAGGACCCCAGTGCTTAGAGGTCAGTGGAGGAGGAGCCAGCAAAGGAGGATGGCGAGCGAGGTGGGACAAGAACCAGCACAGTGTGTGTTTTGGGGTAACTGCACTGAAGGACAGGTTTCACTGGACAACATTCCCCTTCCCCATGTAGGGGCAGAAGATAGCTTGAATATGGCTGAAGTGAAAAGAATTTCTGAAAAAATGAAAGTTAATATAGTTTGAAGTGTGAGTAGTTAAATTTTGACCCAGATAAAAGCAGAGAAAAGGAGAACACATATATAGGTTAGAACATTTAGAGTCTCGGGAAATCTATGTCTGCATCTTCAGTGCCCTCTCGGTGTGGGATTATAGTTGGTAGAGAGCCCCATGTTAGGATTTTAGGGGTTACTTTCAGAATTAAATTTGAAGACAAAATATTGAACTGAGTAACATTGGAAGAACTACTGACCTTGGAAAACGCCCATCCTTCCTTCCATATGCTTTACAGCGTTTACCTTATGAGGACTCTTTCTCCTCAAATGTCTTAAATAGCCCAGTGAGCCATCCAGTAACAATGGGAAAATTAATTCCTGATTAAGTCCCGCTCAGTAGCCCTATGAACTTCACTGTTAATAGGAGGACCTAAGATGGTTGAATATATTTTTTACACACCAAATGTTCTTTAGGGTGTATTTTCAGTAGTCCCAAGTTTTTCTAAAAAGACTCTCATTTTTTAAAAAAAGCTTCTCATTCATAGACATCCTCCCTCACTTTAAAAAAAAAAAAAAGGAGAAAAATAAAATACCTGCTCCCACCTGGCCACCTGGCCTAAACCGGCTCTGTGGTTCTGAGTGCCCGTTCATGAAAGCAGTATCTGCCTGAGTCCACATGCTTTGCGTGGGAGTCTCTCTGTCCCCTTCCAGCGAGGTATGGCCACATGACTTGCTTTGGCCAATGAGATGTAAGTGGAGTGACATGTCACTTCGAGGTAGATGCTTTAAGAACCAGTGAGAGGTCTGTCACACTCTCTTTCCCTCTGCCACAGTGACCACCAATTTTCTAGATAGTGGCTGTTAGGTCAGCTTGGACATGACAGGAGGACACGGAGCAGCGCCCCCTGTCGACCTGTGTTAGACATGTACCAAGAGCTAGATACAAGCTTTTCTTATGTTTATGCCCCAAGATTCGGGGATTTGTTTGCTACCACAGCAGAAACTAGCCTATCCTGACTAATGGACTCAGGAAAGAGCTGAGCTGCAGGCATCCAGGGATTACTGATTTCCAGTCTACTAGACACCATGGAAGCCTGGGAGGGAAGGTGCTGTAGAAGGCTCGCTGTTGTGCCTAACACTGCCCTTACTGTTAGGGAGACAGGCCTACTTGTTTCCACAACACTCAGCTTCATGATTTTAATCAAAGGGGCAAAATGGCATTTAGGTGTTTCATTACACCCTGTAAGGGTAGCCATTGTTAAAATGTAAAATACAGAAAGGCTCAATGCGGGGACACCTGGGTGGCTCAGTCAGGTAAGCATCTGCCTTTGGCTCAGGTCATGATCCCGGGGTCCTGGGATCGAGCCCCACATCGGCCTCCTTGCTCAGCAGGGAGTCTGCTTCTCCCTCTCCTTCTGCCCCTCCCCCTGCTTATGCGCTCTCCCTTGTCCTCTCTCTAACAAATAAATAAAATCTTAAAAAAAAAATAAAAGAGATGATTCTTCCCAAATATGATTATCCATGGATGCATTTCAGAAATGATCTTGTCACCAAAGGACATTTGAAATGCATCATCCATAAGCCTTTTTAAAAGCAGCTTTGAGGATTTTAAATATGGTTTCCTGGCTATCTTATTTTTGAGCTAAGGGCATCAGACCTAGGTTTTGCTCTCAGCATCCTGGAGGCAATGTGTTCACACTTCTACTCTGAGTCAAAGAGTAGAGCTTCGGGCAGAGCCATGCTGTATTCTTAGGGATGTTGGCTATAAATCCATTCTCCCTAGAGGTTAACAATCAAAGTTCTCCCCCTCTCTTACTCAGACGAGTGATATGATGATGATAAATTGCTTGGACATGACTGCCCCAAGCACTAGCGTGATGAATTATGTTGCTGAGGGCATGACCACAGATTCTCCATTGTCAGTCTGCAACACTGAATATTGGCAGGATTCATAAATAGCCTTCTGCCAATTTTGGTCACTGCTTTGCATATTAAATTCTCTGTTTTCACAGGTCATGGCTTAGTTCTTAATCAACTCTGTCTTTCCCTGAATTTGCTTAACTAATCAACCTTTTGTTTTTTTCATTTCCCTACTCACTAAACGGATGGGGTGTTCTCACAGTTGTGTTCGGTAAACATTGAGGCTTTCTTCACAGAAACTATTAAAATAGTAATTATTGGTCCTTTTCACTAAATCCAGAGTAATAACAGCTTATCTTGCTGTGGCTTAATTGGGTAATTATTTAGTGTTTGAAAAGCACTTAGAAGAGAATATTGGTAAATATTGTTGTCAGTTTAATGCTCCTTTGTGTAATTCTAAGTCCACTGCAACCAAAAATTCCTTAGTATTACTGTGTAGTGACAATGATTTCTTGATATTGCTTACTATTTTCAAAATTGTATATATACTGATTTTTGGATTTTTTTAAAGATTTTATTTATTCATTTGACAGAGAGAGAGAGAGATGACAAGTAGGCAGAGAGCTAGGCAGAGAGAGAGGGAGGGGAAGCAGGCTCCCTGCTGAGCAGAGAGCCCGATGCAGGGCTCGATCCCAGGACCCTGAGATCATGACCTGAGCCGAAGGCAGAGGCTTAACCCACTGAGCCAACCAGGTGCCCCAGGATTTTTTTTTTCTTTTTTGAAAGAGGAAAGAGAGCCTGGGGGAGGGGCAGAGGGAGATGGAGAGAGAGAATCTTAAGCAGGCTCCACGCCTGCCGTGGAGCCAGATGCAGGACTCAAGCTCACAACCCTGAGATCATGAGCTGAGCCAAAATCAAAAGTCAGACGCTTAACTGACTGAGCCACCCAGGTATCCCCTGATTTTTGAAATAGTTAGAATATTTCATAAACTCAAGTTATCATGTTTATATTGTCACATTTCTACATGTCTTGTCTATTATATTCGTTATGTATCTGAAAAGTTCAATGTTTTTAATCTTGCTTTCTAAGGTTTGGAGGAAATGTAAAGCCCAGCCCCCATTTCAGGGGTATTTCACATGGTCCACCTGCTCCATCATCTGAGTGTTATACCTGCTTAACTCTTCCGCAAGCTACCTATGATACCCTGACAAATAACTGAAATAAATAACTCTGCGTCCATACGCCTGACTGGCATCAAAATTTGTCTCGAAGCATCAGACTGAATCATACGGGCCTGGCCAGCCCTTTCAACAAAGTTTCTACCCACTCTGTAGACCCAGATCCTCCGGGTGTAATTAAAGGCCACCTCTGTAGCTTGGCTTAGGTGACCTCCATCACTGATGGTATTGGTTTGCTAGGACGGCCATAACATAGTATCACCAGTGGGGTGACTTAGACAACACACATTTATTTTCTAACAATTCTGGAAGCTGAAAGACCAAGGTCATGGCGTTGGTAGATTTGGTCTCTTATGAGGCCTCTCTTGGCTTGCCAGTGGCTGCCTCCTCTGTATGTTCTCCCATGGTCTTCCCTCTATGTTGTCTGTGTCCTAATCTCTGCTCACAACTACATAAAATAGTCATATTGAATTAGGACCCACTCCCCAAACCCCATTTTAATGTAATTACCTCTTTAAAGGCCGTATGTCCGTATCTAGTTACATGCTGAGGTCCTGGAGCTTACGACTCCAACTTATGAGGTAGAGGGAACACAATTCAGTCCATACTACTCAACTGTAATAATAATGGTCTGTGGAAACTACCATTTTTGGAGTTACTTTCATTAATTATCAAATGTGAGCAACCAAGTGATGACTACTTTGGAGGGTATACTCAGCTTGGCGACTTCTTAGCATTACTTAGAGGAGAGTTTTAAGCTTGTGACTTAAAACAGTGAAGTAATTAGATAAAAATTGTAGCAACATGATTACCTGAATCCTATGCAGTTTATTAAGAGGTTAACCATAAAATGTACATAGTTGAGTATACCTTGCCATCTGAACTACCACCATCCGAATATTTCTTATAACTCACCAATATTTTTCCTCATAATTTCCTCTTTGAATCCAAACTTGCCAATATTAGTCCACATACTTGTGTCATCAAAAAGAGCAACAGGATGTGGAAGACACTGTGATCCTAGTTCAGATATCCCCCCTAGAGGTCAACTTCTTGTGTTCACATTGTTAAATGTGTTGTGCATTTTTGCCTTCATGTCATCAACTGAGAATGTCTAATAGAGGGGCGCATGGGTGGCTCAGTGGGTTAAAGCCTCTGCCTTCGGCTCAGGTCATGATCCCAGGGTCCTGGGATCAAGCCGTGCATCGGGCTCTCTGCTTAGCAGGAAACCTGCTTCCCTTCCTCTCTCTCAGCCTGCCTCTCTGCCTACTTGTGATCTCTGTCTGTCAAATAAATAAATAAAAATAAAAATAAATGTTAAAAAAAAAAAGAAAAAGAAAATGCCTAAGAGAGATGATGAACATAAGAAGCTAGAAAAGCTCTTACATTTGAAAAAGTATTGGGACTGTGAAAACCTCCAATACCTCAGTTTGACTGTCCCTTCTCTATATCTACCGTGAGTACTATAGTTATTTCTGGAAAGTTTTACCATATGCCTTCAGAATAAAATAATAACTTTTTTTTTTAATTCCAAAAAAAATGTCTTTTGCAGCTCATTAATTGCCAGAAATCCTTAGAAGATTGTTATTGTATGGGTCTATAAGAGTATTTTAGTAATATTTGGAATAACTTGTTGGTGGTTTTGAATGAGCTGTGAAACATTCATTTTCCCCTTAAAAACTGTTTTTATTGGAATCTATCATTGAAGCTCGGTGCTAGATACCTACAGGTTCCTTAGACTATTCTCCCCACATAGGCAAGCTTTTGAAAATGCCCACATTAAAAAGTTTAAATGAAATAATTTTTAAAAAATAAACAAATGTAGTATATAACCTCCTGCAATGCAAAATTTGGTACCTATCGTGTTTTGAGGGAGAAATCACATTTGGAGAGTGAGGTATGTGTGCCTATGTAAGACAATACATGTGTAAGTAGAGTGTGGTTTTCACTACCAGTCGCTCCATAGAAAAGTATTGTTGGAACCCTTATCCAGGAAAGCCTCCAAGGGTGTCTTTGCTAGTTTTGACCTAGATTATTAGACATGTTTTTATTAACCACTCCCTGGAGTATGGCATGTCTTATCACTTTATGAGTCTGCCTTTCTACCAGCCACAGAAATAGAAGAGCTAACAGAATAGAATAGAATAGGATAGGATAGATTAGCTAATAGAACAGAATTGCTGCCCGAGCTGCATTTTCTCCAAGTTGAGTCCTTCACTTCAGACACTTTCCATTTATAGTTGCACAAGTCCATTTCACACGTGAATTCAAAGAAAAGGGCGCTGGCTTCCAATCAATGCACCACGCCTGGCAAATGCCTTCTGCCTGGTACTTTCTATTAAAAAAAAAAAGGTGGGGACGCCTGGGTGGCTCAGTTGGTTGAGCAGCTACCTTCGGCTCCGGTCATGATCCCAGCATCCTGGGATCGAGTCCCGCATTCGGCTCCTTGCTTGGCGGGGAGCCTGCTTCTCCCTCTGCCTCTCTGTCTGCCTGTTCTCGCTCCTTCTCTCTCTGACAAATAAATAAATAAAATCTTTAAAAAAAAAAAAAAAAAGGTGGTCCTCTGCTACTGCAGGAAGGGTCTTTCCAGGTTGCCACCAGGCAAGAAAACATCTCTGCCGAGTGTGCTTCGAGGTTTGTTACTCCAAAGCCCTGTCTCCGTCCTGTCACTGCCATTGCCTATTTAAGTTCCTGAAGCTTCCACAGGTAGGATTAGGGACTGTCCTGGGCCTCTCCAGCGCGAGTCTCACTCTCATTGCTACGTAAGTCAAAGACCTGACATTGATTCCCTTTGGCTTCTGGGTTACTTTGAGCTTGCCCCCTCCCCATTCTCATTCAGCGAGGTGCATCTTCAAGGTGTTCCTCTTTGTCCTGTATAAATACTTCTGATCAGCTTAGGGTACAAGAAGTAAAGAATCTGCTGTTTTTTAGAACTGACATTACTGAGCTTTGACCTTAGAGCCATATTTGATCTGGTGGGTGTTCCAGGGTAAGGGGTGGAAGGTGTCTTCCTGCAACCTGCTCTGCAGTGCCCCTTTCCCCCTTTTTGACATAATCCATTCCTCCCATGCATTCTTTTTTCATTCTTTGTTTATCAATGTATTTCAGTAGAAAGACCAACATATTTCAAGCTAAGAGATCCAGGTTTAAAATGATCTTTGTAAAGATTCTATATAGTTTATTTATTGTCTATTGAATAAATAGACAATATTTCTATTCATTTAATTGTTAGATTTAAAATAGATAAAAGAACATGTACAGTTTCCAGCATTAGGAACACTTCCTGAACTTTTGCTACTACTTAATCTTGCTATGGTGAAGTCAAAAGGATTAATTTATAAATTTCTTTGCTTTTTGATAGACAAGATCAGAATTGTAAAAGGTTTTTTATATGGAATTTGCACAGTGCATTATGTAGGGATGGTGTAGTTTTTTGTGAACTTGTTTTCACTTACTTACTTTTATCTTTGTGTTAGGAATCCCTCAGTAAAATAAATTTTCATTAATTATTCTTACATAATGTGATGATTTTTATAGCATTAGCAAAAAGGAAATTTTCTTTATCTATATGTTGTTTCTATACAAAGAATGATGTATTCAACTTCAGAGTTTTATTCTATGAAAATTGGAAAGCTTACTCAATAGCTGTACCATATCTGACCATAATGTCTCATCTATATTCTTGATACCACATATCATATTTTTTTGAAGACTTTATTTATTTAATTGAGAGAGAGAGAAGCAGAGGGAGAAGGAGAAGCAGGCTCTCTACTGAGCAGGGAGTCCAATGTGGAGCTTGACCCCAGGGCCCCCGGCCCATGACATGAGCCGAAGGCAGGCGCCAAACTGACTGAGCCACCCCGGTGCCCCAACACTGTCTGTCATATTTATATCTTTAAACCAACATCATTTAAAATGATGTCAACAATTATCAGACCAACAAAAAGTCTGAGAGTTAACACTGGATGACAGCTTTCTCTGCCTAATTAGAAGTCATGATGATATTTCTGATGAGTTAGGAGTATGTTATCCCCAGAACAGGAGATAGCTCTTGAATAGGCCAGAGAAAATAAAGGTGTTACAAGATACTGTAGAGATGCTAAATGCCTTTTAATTTTCACAAACTCAGCATAATAGCATCAGAATGGAATAATTCATCACACATTAATACTTCTCAAATTTGTCAAATTTGATTCATTCTCCTATCATTTTTAAAGCATGTTTGCAGGGTGCCTGGGTGGCTCAGCTAGTCCTGGGATGCCGCCCCTCATTAGGCTCCCTGCTCAGTGGGGAGTCTGCTTCCTCCTCTCCCACTGCCCTTCCACACCACTTGTGCTCTCTCTCTCTCAAATAAATAAATAAAATCTTTTTAAAAAAATAAAATAAAGCATGTTTGCTATGTCCAGGTACTACCTTCTCTAATTAATATTTTTCTTTAAACTAACCCACTTATTTACTTCAGCTTTTTCTAAACAATAATATCCATAAAATCAGAGGCTTGCAACATTTATTCTAAAACACATTAAAATAAAAAAATATGAGTTTAAGACATTCTAAATGCCCATATATCACCTAAAATTGGTTTGAACCACCCGTGGGATATATATCACACCTACTGAAAACACTGACAAAAAAAACAAGTAGATGACTGACTTTTTTTCCCTTATCTCACTGTCCACTAAGAGGTCAAATGATTCTTGGCTCTAACGTTGGCACAAAACAATTTCCAGAATAGTTTCTGTACTTGCACTGTGATAATTAGACAGTGTGAATACTGGATATGTGTGTATAAATAAAATGTACACATATATGCACAGATACATAGTGGATCATTGTAGCTGTTCTTTGGGAAAGAGCCAAGAGTTTTCAGTTGCTTAGACACTCGGCATCATTTTTTTGAAGGTTAATAAGCCGGGATTATTTTATACTAGCCTCTATTTTAGTCATAAGCAGTATAGAGAGTTATTAAGAAAGTCTTAATCTGGGTTATGAAGTATTTTTATTTAATTCATCTATTACTAATAATCTGAAGTTTATAGTAAAGTAAATACTCTGAAGTGTAATATGTAAAAATACAAATATATGTAAATGTATATATGATTTATGCATGAAGTATATATAAATATACATGGATATATGTATGTAAAATATATAAAATATAATATAGTTTGTTTGAGAATGGTTCAGAAAATGAATTAGAACAGTAGCAATAGAGTTCTCCTTTCTTGTATAGAAATGTTCTGCCTGATTGTCTATACCTTAATATCCCCACTTATCTAATGTCTAAACAGGGTGAGCTCATGGGGAGCTACTGCAGAGGTCGGTTAGAGGTCCATTACTGCCTTTTTGCCTAGAATCATGGAATTTGTACCTGGAAGGAAATTTGGAGGTCACCTTGTTTAACTCCTTTGTTTTATCTGGGAGAAAACTGAGGCTCACGTGCTAAGTTTGCCCAGAGACCCCCTTTGGTCATATCAACCTCTTGAAACCTTTATCCTATTGGCAAAGTTCTAGCATTTCTCCCTATCAGGGAAATAGTGGTGTGTTTGTAAGATACTTCTGTCGTCCCGTCTGTGTGCTTTCTTCCATTTTTGAAACACAGCAGTTCAGCATTAATGTTTGGTGGCACTCCAGATACTAAATTGCTACTGACTATTATTTGTATCAAATACAGGTTTAACCCTGTTGAACACTATCAGGACTGTTTTCTGTTGCCTTGAACACATTTGAATGAGAAAGGAAAATGAGGACATTTTTCTAAGCAGTGTCAGGATATATTTTGCCAAATAAATAAAATTTGTGTACTTAGGGGGAGTATTTTTAGATTCAAACATCCCCTCTTTGATTCTTGACTTTTCGTCTGTATGTCTAATGACAAAGCAAATAAACACTAGTAACCAAAGGCACTAAGAGTCAATTTTGATAGGACTTCATAGTGGCAGATGTCACTGTGAAGAATGAGCAGGAAGAGTTTAATTATATAGGATGCCTAAATAAGATCTCAAGGAAGAAGAGGGTAGCAGGTGCCATAGACTTCACCTATGAAATTAAATATAGCTTCTAAAGGAAGGACAGCTAATTTTGTTTATGTAATAAGTTTATGTGGCTCCAGTAGTTTTAGCCCTTAGAAAGCAATCTTTAGCTTCATCGTGTTCCAATTAAAAAAGCAGTATTCTTTCTTTTCGGAAAGGGAGCCACTGAGCTGTTCTGAGATCTCCCAGGCCCACACAACTCAAGAAATGGGAAATTAGCAACCCTTACTCCTCAGAACGCTGTCATCTACCCGAACAAGAAGGCAAGCAGGTCTTTAATAATACAAGAGACATTGCCAGTTGTGAATTCCTCCGCTGTTAATGCTGTTGGAGC
>ML110612.1:106556-121071 GCA_003697995.1 Taxidea taxus jeffersonii
TGATTTCTCCAGAGAATCTATGCTAATACTATTAAAATGCTCTTACAATGTCAAAATGATTGCAGTGGAAGCATGTGGGGACTGTGCTTATGTGATTATGATATTATAGAGATGGGCGATTACCATAGGAAACCACTAATTCAACCCCGTAGGGACTTGCATTATGAAGCCATTATAACACGAGATTATAATGACACAATAACTTGCATGCACACTCGTGATGCGAAAACTAAAAGCTAATTTGAATGTGAGTAGTATTTCCATTAAATTGTAATTAAACACTGAAAGCAATGCCTGTTTAAATTTAAGACGGAGACCTACCATCCAGAAATGGAAATCGTGGGCGAAGGATGCATGCCAGGTACAAACTGAGGATGGTGAGAAACCATTCCCAACTCTGCCCTTTGGTCCTTCCTGGGTATGGGAAGCTCACAACAAAGTGGCCTCCCCAGACTTTCTCTGTGTGTACTGGCTGTCATTACACAAAACCACTATCAGTGCACGAGGACCTTGGATCCTGCCACTTTTCTAGCAAGACCACCACTTCACGTGGCAAGCCGTCCTGTTTCATTCTTCAAGTGGGCATAATAGTCCCTCACTGCCTCCACACAAGAGACTCCAGCAATTTTTTCTTCCCATTAAAAGTAACTTCTTGGGGCACCTGGGTGCCTCAGTGGGTTAAGTCTCTGCCTTCAGCTCACTTCATGATCTCAGGGTCCTGGGATCGAGCCCTGCATCGGGCTCTTTGCTCAGCAGGGAGCCTGCGTCCCCCTCTCTCTCTGCCTGCTGCTCTGCCTATTGTGATCTCTGTCTATTAAATAAATAAATAAATAAAATCTTTTATAAAAAAGTAACTTCTTAAAAAAGACAACAAAATTGATTTATGTTCTAAAGAGATAAGCACAAAGGAGAAAAAGAAAAAAAAATGTTTTAAAATTCCATCCCCTAGAAATGACCCGTTATTAGTATCTCTGGGTATTTTCTTTCCGATCACTCTCTCTGCAAAGTAGATACAGTTTCTTCTACAAAAATTTGTGTTCTACAACACTTTTCAAGGCTACTTATTCATTTTTTATTTCTCTCCCAGTTGCAAGATCTATTTTTTATCCAGGAGAATCTGGGTGATAAGTTTTTGTTTGTCTTTTAAAGGTCAGCTCAGGCTGGATGATTTTTTTTCGTGTCACCCAGGAAACTTTATTCTACTGCTAGGGAATAGTATTTGGTGGTTTATGCTCTGCATATATCAGTTACAGGATGATTCTGTGGTCAAACTTTCTAATTCTGTTAGCAACACTATAGGTAGTTCGTTAACACCTCTCTGCTAGGAAAGTGGTGCATTTCAGAAGTCAAAGAGTTCTCATTTATTCTCAAGTAATAATACTATCTGGCTTAGGTCAACATAAAGAGGGATTATGAAAATCTAGGAGCTACTGAACTTGTTAGATATACCCCTGTACTAACTTGTTCAGATGTTATAAGGACACACCACAACTAATACATATTCCCTCCTAATTACGACTAAAAGTGGTTATTACTCCTTGGTTTAAATATAGTGCAGATGAGTTTTTGCTATTAAGTATTTTGTTTGCACTTAGATATGCTGTATGCCTTAGAGTTATTTTTATTACTACTTATTGCAACAACCAATTTAAGTAGGGAAGTCTAAATTACTGGAGCCCTTATTTTTATAATTAGGAAGAGGAAAGCACCATGCAATTAAATGGCTTGCTTGATGTCATCCAATCAACAGTGGAGTTGGCATAGGATTTTCTGGTCCTAGATAATTGTAGCTTCTTCCTTAGGCCAATGAGTGATGTTACCTCTGAATAGTACTTCCACACTAATGGACACAGGATAATGTAATGTGATGTTTATAGTAAATATCTTCGTGGCTAAAGAAAAGAAACACTTGCCTGACAAGCTGGGAGACTAGTTCTAGTCCCGGCTGTCTGGCCTTTAAAAGAACAAGCATTAGTGTTCACACCTAAAAATGAAGTCATCGATTTCAGTGATCTCCATGGTCTCTTTCTGCTCAAAAATTCTGAGGTCAAATAGCATTTAATATTAACTGAAATTTATATATACTAATTAAAAATACAATATTTAATAAGTTATTGATTTTACTTTAAAGCTATTAATCTAAATTCGAAACTGTACCTTATTTAAGCACGCCTGGATGGCTCAGTCTGTTAAGTGTCCAACTGCTGATCTTGGCTCAGGTCTCAATCTAAGGGTTGTGAGTTCAAGCCCAGTGTTGGGCTCCATGGTGGTGGGCATGAAGTCTATTTCCAAACAAAACAAAACTAAAGTAAACAAAAACAAAAAAACCCGTACCTTATTTAGATACATTTCATAATTTGACATTTTTACCAGATTTGTAATTTGACTTAAAAATGTCTTTTTTTATTTAGGGAATTTATTGAAATTATTAAAGCTACACATATAAATCTATCCAAAGAAGAGATTAAAATTATAGTCCTTTGGTACACTGGCAATATTGTTAAAATAGATCAGAACTGCTGTAAAAGGAAACTTTTGCTTGCATAATTGTAAATAAATACGTAGATAAATACTCATGTTGGACAATATTTAAAATACATGCTTTCTGTGAATTCTTTTTTTTAATTAACATATAATGTATTATTAGCCCCAGGGATACAGGTCTGTGAATCACCAGGTTTACACACTTCAAAGTGCTTTCTGTGAATTCTTAGGAAGCAGATGAGTGTAATGATTGAGATGCCAAATTAAAATACAGTGCTGGGGTCCCATGGTAGGTCAGTCAGTTAAGTGTGGGAATCTTGATTTCGGCTCAGGTCATGATCTCAAGGTCATGAGATCCAGCACCTAGTTGGGCTTCTCAGTGGGTGTGGAGCCTGCTTAAGATTCTCTCTCTCCCTCTGTCCCTACCCCAACCACCTGCTCGTGCATGCGCATGTACTCTCTCTCTAAAAATAAAAATCAAATAAAAATCAAATTAAAAATATAGCACTAGACAAAGCTTTCTAAATATTTTAGGGCACCTTATTTTTATGGGGAAATTATATAAGCAGTTACATTTCCTTTATATGTAAATACAGATATGTGACTAGGCATTGGTTAATTAAAAATGTGTTGCTTGACTAAGAGAATTTTCCTAATTTGGTGATGCTTTTTATCTAGAGAATTCCATTAGAGCATTTTCCCCCCCCTGCCATCTCAAAGATTGGGAAGGAGAGATTATTGCTCTACGACCCATGAAGTTATTAGATTTGCCCTTGATCCCATTGTAGTAAATCTGCTTTCTGGAGTAGAAATAAGCCATTTGTTATTTTATTTTTAGTACATTGAATACTAGTCTTTCCTACAAAAGAGGTTGCTGTGTCAGGTCCCACACTTTTTTAGGACTAGGCAAAATTTGTCATCTTGCCTTCTTCCCTAGTTCCATTAAAAAAGGCTGTCTTTGGGGCGCCTGGGTAGCTCAGTGAGTTAAGCCTCTGCCTTCGGCTCAGATCATCATCTCAGGGTTCTGGGATCGAGCCCCGCACAGGGCTCTCTGCTCAGCAGGGAACCTACTTCCCTTCCTCTCTCTCTGCCTGCCTCTCTGCCTACTTGTGATCTCTGTCTGTCAAATAAATAAATAAATAAACAAACAAATAAATAAATCTTTAAAAAGATAATAAAAATAATAAAGGCTGTCTTTTAGAGACATTTTCCCCCAACTTGAGGGTCCACAAGTTCTTATCAAAATTTTTGATTTTGCCTTTTCATTTTTATGAGAAACCAAACAATTTTA
Organism: Taxidea taxus jeffersonii; assembly: GCA_003697995.1. NCBI lineage: Eukaryota > Metazoa > Chordata > Mammalia > Carnivora > Mustelidae > Taxidea > Taxidea taxus. The sequence continues at coordinate 110,332 of ML110612.1, forward strand.
AGCACAGTCTGGATCTATAACCATCTTACAACCAAATATTGCCATAGGATTTCATTATTCATATCTTTGTTTTTAAGACTTCAGTGATAGAAGATTATTGACTAAAACAACAGCATTTACTTTTCTCATGAAAATTTTTTTTTTTTCAAATAGGGATTTCTGTTTTTCTAGGAGCCATGACTGCATTTTCTGGGATATCAGGAGGTGGTTAGATTGAGACAGTGGTGTCATGGTCTCGTAAAGTGGTATGAGCCCTTTCATCTCCTTTATTAGAAGTGGAGTTGGCTTGTAAACAAGATCCTATATGATAGCCACATGCATGTTTGTTTTTCACCCTCTGACTTTGAAATCTATACCACTATCCTAAGGGTAGAACCAAATGTCAGGACTTGTTCTGTTTTCTACTCTTTTCAATTTCTTCTAGCCCCTCAATTTGTTCTGTGTCTTCAACCCAACCTCCCAGTATTATCTCCTAAAGACTAGTGCCCACCCTTCTTTCTGGTGTTGCTTGGGGAAGCTTGGGGATAATGAGAAAGAAGCTATGGAAAGAACTTAGCTGAACTTCTGGTCAACCAGTCCATTAAAGCTAAGAGATTATATGTCATGATAAATTGGGATCCTTGTCTTGTGTTCTTTTGAGAGAGAGAAAGGGGCAATGCATATTCTCTTTGGTGCATGTTTAGGTTGGTTGGCTCTCAAAGGAGAAACCTCAGAGGGCATGGTTCTTGTACTATTTTTAAAGGTCTCCCAGCAAATGCTTATAGAGACTACAGGAGTGTATTTTGCCTTTAGTGAAAATGGAGGATGGACCATCTTCCTTCTCTGAATAACAACTCCATTTCCTCATTGGTGAAATGGAAACAATAATAATAAAAGTGGGTTTCATCTAAAAGTAGGTCCTCTGGTCCAGTCTTTTAGTTGGATACTTTTCAATGACTCACCTTTGGCTGATCCCTTGCCAACTTCCCAAGGACATTAGGAGATTTAATTAAAGTATGTGCACTGCCTGATGCTCTTTAGAGAAATAAACAGCATAATTATTGTAGATATACTTTTGATATTCCATAATCTCTTGAAGGTAATGATACCAGCAATACAGAAAGCTAGGGCTTCAATAGTCAGAGTTTTATGAAGACCTTCCTACGATATTATTCTAATCGTGGTCATCATGTGGCTTGCAGAGCACAGAGTTCAATTATTGTCAGCTTTCTAATTGCAAATATTTTGATTTAATGTTTTCTCACCAAGAACTAACATATATTGAGAGGTCAAAAAGTATTCAAGTAGTGTTGGTTATAGTCCACTTTAAAGACTTCACTTTTTTTTTTTAACTTTTTTTTCAACATTTTGTTTTAAAGTGTAATTATGAAGAGTACTTTACACTGCTACCATGATAATACTTTTGTAAATGAGAGCAGTGGGGGGGAAAGAGAGTGTTTCTTCCGGGCTTCCTTTGCCCTGAATGTAATTCTCTGGCTCTTAAAATCCGCAAGGAACAATGAAATTTGCTAACTCCTCCCTGGCTTCCTCTCTCCAGCATTCAGCCTATCCTCATTCTGCCCATTTAATTGCCATCCTAACACAGGTCTCTTCCTCTGGGCCCAGTGCATGTGTCCTGCTTTCACTGTGGACCTGCCATGAATCCTGTCCATGAGCCTCTACAGACTGCTTACAGATCCCAAAAGAGGCCCTTTATCCCCCATGCCACCAGGAGGCCTCCTTGTAAAAATCTCCTTTCTGCAGCTTCACCTAAATGCCACCTCCTCCAAAAAGGCCTCCCAGCCCCTCCAGTACCGCTGAATGTTATCCAGATGCATCTTCCCAGAACACTGGCTTTGTACCTCTTTTCCAACACTACTGCATTCACTTTAAGAGCAAAGGTGTCCCACTAATACATAAAAAATATCAACCCCTCCATTGAATGCTTACCATGAGCCAGGCACATGTTTGGGGCCTCTTTCAGCTTCCTACAATAAGATTATTCCTTTTTCATCTCTGTATCTCTTCCTATCCTCCTTTGGGCTTACTAGATCCTCAGCAAGTATCTGCCACATTGAATGGAAATGTCCTCAGGTGAAATTTCCAGGTGCCTGGAAAGCAAACGTCTTTATGTTAACTTCCTGGGCTCTGAGAGTTTGAAGTCCAAGCTCTCCTCCTCAAACCTATATAAGTAACTCTTCTTAAGAATAATAGAGTAATGGGACGCCTGGGTGGTTCAGTTGGTTGAGCGGCTGCCTTCGGCTCAGGTCATGATCCCAGCGTCCTGGGATCGAGTCCCACATCGGGCTCCTTGCTCGGCAGGGAGCCTGCTTCTCCCTCTGCCTCTGCCTGCCTCTCTGTCTGCCTGTGCTCACTCTCTAACAAATAAATAAATAAATTTAAAACACACAAACACACACATTCACAACATCTTTTAAAAAAAAAAGAATAATAGAGTAATAATAGTAATAATAAGGAGAGTAATAATAGCTAGTCACAAGCCTGTAAAGAGGCCACGATGCTAATGACGAGGTCAGAGTGCTTTCGGCTGAACTTGCCTTTCATCAGTGTGGAAGTGAAGGCGGGTAGGACACAAACCACTCATTGGCTCACTGAGCATTTACTTCTCACCAGTTTCTCACGTTGCTCAGGTGGTACCTACTTGCCCATGTATAGGGGTGGGATCAGAGAAGCTAGTTATACCTATGCCTCTCCTTTTCATGGAGCATGGTGTACATTTCCCACCCAGCGGATCATGTTTTGGAAGTCACTGGAACAAGACATGGTGGGCCAGCCTCAGGCTCGCTCTCCTTGCAGTGGTCTCAGCCCCTCTCGGGCATATCCTTCTTCACACCCAAGCGGCGAGGCCCGACCACGTGACAGCACATACACGACGCTGCCTCTTCGTAACTCTGAACCAGCCAGACAGGGTGGCCAAAGTTAAGGCTTTTCTAAGTCGGTCTACTGTGTGGTCTTCAAAATAAAGGACCTGGCGTGATTTTGTGGGGAACACCTTGTAGGTATGTGTTTATTTATGCAACTGAAAAGCTCTCTGTAATTCAAGGAAGTGTGTTTTAAAATTAAACTGCCTTGGGCGCCTGGGTGGCTCAGTTGGTTAAGCAACTGCCTTCGGCTCAGGTCAAGATCCCGGAGTCCTGGGATCGAGTCCCACATCAGGCTCCCAGCTCCATGGGGAGTCTGCTTCTCCCTCTGACCTCCCCTCTCATGCTGTCTCACTCTGTCTCTCTCTCTCAAATAAATAAAATCTTAAAAAAAATAAAATAAAATAAAATAAAATTAAACTGCCTTGAAAAGAAATTAGTGTGGAGAGTCGATACATTTGAAAAATTAGCCTTAGCAGTCAGTCATCACCCAGGTTTAGTCCTTGTAAAGGAAGAGCTACTGCTGTGAATCACCTGCGCTAATTTTACCAAGTGCTTTTAGTTTTCTGATTTATAATTGGCTTCTACCCGTGGAAATAGGGAATGTCCTTGAAGATAAAGTTGCTTGTTGTTGTATGAATGTGCTCAAGAATCATGCCCTGCGGTGCCGGGCTGGCCCAGTCAGTGGAGCGTGCAACTCTTGATCTCTGGGTTGTAAGTTCAAGCCCCACACTGGTTGTAGAGATTACTTAAAAAACAAAACAAAACAAAAACTTGAAAAAAAAGATTCTTGCCCTTATTTAGTAAGGGAAAGTTAAAAACAACAACAACAAAAAACTTATGTATTCCTATGTGGCCCTGCTAGGTGCAGAGGAACTCGCTAAAACGGCATGTTCCCTATCTTCTGAGAGCTTGGAGTGCAAAGACAAAGGGAAAGTTGTAAAAAAAACAAACATGGCTTCAAAATCCCAAGTCCAGAAACTTTCGAGAAACCATTTCCCATGTTTTTAAATAATACTTTTTAGCTGTTTTGATTTAGGGAAATAAGGCGATGTGCCCTAAAAAGGGTGTGCTATGATCTCCGAATTATCTATAGTCAGAAAAATAAATATCCCAGGACAGATTTGGTGAGCCCTTTGCGAACAACTGTTAACTTGTTCCTCCTTTCTGGTCTTAACTCTACTTCGATTTCATAATTTCCTTGTTCCTGCTTTAAAATTTTTTTCTTCACTTTATATGTCTTTTGTTGCAAGTTCCCTCAAATCCTTTGTGCAAGAAGGCTGGCTCCAAACCAAGCCAGCATATGAATGGTAATTAGGTACTAACCATGGGCCAGCACGGTGGGTGGCTGAGGCCTGGCAGACACAGCCATGGACTCTGCCCTCCAGGAGGTCAGAGTGTGAGGGAGGGACATGAACCATTAATATAAGAAGGGAGTTTCAAAGTAAAAGTCTGAGGGCTAGAAGAGAACCTAGAATCGGCATGTGACCCAGACTTCTTGAGCAACAAAGAACATCAAGAAAAGCTTCTCATGATGCCAGAAGCAACCCCTCATTGCCTAGCAGCAGTTAGCCAGGACAGGAAAAGGGTGGACGGGTTGAGTTTGTAAGCTCAGGAAAGAGAGGCAGAGACACATTCAAGGACCTGGAGACAGGTGTGAACATGCTGAGCCCAGAGAAGGGCAGGCCGCTGAACTGGACCCTAGTAGAGTGGCTTCAAAGGGATCTACTGGGGTTCCAGGTGCAGATTTGTTTCTGAAGGTTGGAAGGATGACTCTGTGGGAGACCTATTTGAATCTGAATTTTAGAAAGAACACTCTGGGGGTACCTGGGTCGCTCAGTTGGTTAGGCATCTGCCTCTGGCTTGGGTCATGACCCCATTGTCCTGGGATTGAGCCCTGCCTCAGGCTCCCTGCTCAGAGGGAGTCTGCTTCTCCCTCTGCTTCTCCCTCTGCTCCTCCCCCTGCTCCTGGTGTGCTCTCTCTCTGTGTCTCACACTCTGTGCTCTCTCTCAAATAAATAAAATCTTTAAAAGAAAGAAAGAAGGAAGGGAGGGAGGGAGGGAGGGATGGAAGGAGGGAGGGAGGAAGGGAAAGAAGGGAGGGAGGGAAGGAAAGAAGAAAGAGTGCTCTGTGGGCTTGGTGAAGGCAGAGCAGACTGGCAGGGAGATGGGATTAGAAGCTCTTACTGGGAGCCATCTGAGAGAAGTTGGTGGTGGTTGCGCTCAGGTTGTGGCTTTGAGGATAAAGATGGCAGGAGGAATGAAGGAGCTAGTGAAGGGGAGGGGGGGGTACAGCATTTATGAGTCCCTGTGGGTGAGGTGGGAATCTAGGATGACTCTTGGGTTTTGGGCTTTTTTGTTTTGTTTTGTTTTTACCTAAACAGTTGGATAGATGTAGTCAGAGAGAATGTAGACAGACCTCTGAATCCTGCCCGAGGACTACATGCTTGGTGTAGTAATCATCCATTTAGGACTCCTATCATTGTAATCATAGGCTAAACTCTGATTCATTCTAACAGAGCTCTCTAGGAAGTGCCATTTGTGATCGATATTTGGCATTCTCTAAGCAGACTGGTTCAAATCTCGGCTTTTCGGCTCTGTGACTTTAAGTGTCTTCACTTTTCTTTTTTTTTTTTTAAGATTTTATTTATTTATTTGACAGACAGAGATCACAAGTAGGCAGAGAGGCAGGCAGAGAGAGAGGAGGAAGCAGGCTCCCTGCAAAGCAGAGAGCCCGACTCGGGGCTCGATCCCAGGACCCTGGGATCATGACCTGAGCCGAAGGCAGAGGCTTTAACCCACTGAGCCACCCAGGAGCCCTGTCTTCACTTTTCTTGGCCTTACCTTCCTCCTGTAGTATCAACCAGAACCTGAGATAAGAGAGACTAAGTGCTTTGCATGGCCATCTGATGCATAGTCAGCTTAGTGAATGAATGAATGAAGCATCACTGTTGTTTCACAGTCTCCAAGTGAGGCTGGGGGTTCCCTCTTACTGAGAGCGCAGGGTCTTATGCTTAATGGATGGCCAATAAATACTTATTGAGTCTATAATAATGCTACTTCATCTTTTCTGATTGTCTTTCTCCTAACCTGCCAGAAGTTGTTAACCTTCTTTTACAAGGATTCTTTCTATGCTTTTGTCCTTGTGTGGTTTACTTTTACTTAAACCTTATTTCATTTGATCCCCTTTTTCACTTACAGAGACGACCCACACTTCATAATTTCTGACATTTTCCTATAAACTGTCTCCTTGGCAATCCTCCATTTGCACGCCTAACCTCACACTAGAGTGTTTTCGATAGTAGGATCTTGGTCCTTGTGTGATTGGACTGTGATAAGAATTACTTCTCGGAGTGCTGAACCTTTTCTAAAATTCTCACTGGGCTCCAGGACTTTGACTAACAAAGATCAGTCCACTAAGAACCTGATGAAACAGCTTGAACCACAGTCACTGCACTGCAAAGACATGTAATTTGATCAGAAATATTTGCACACGAAGCTAGCAATTCTAGGCATGACTAGAAATTAGCAAATCTGTGATAATAAAGAAGAATTCAAAATAGCTCTTGAGTTCATAAATCTTTGCCTGCTGTGTGTTTTAGTTGGAGGATTCAAAATACATATTCTGTTATTTTACACGTAGCATTAGTATAAGCATTGGATAAGTTTGTTGATCTTTTCCCATTTTACTCCCTTTTACTGGTTATAAATGAAAATAGATAAACATAAACACACACACACACACACACACACACACACACACACACACACACAAAACCAGAAACTTGCCCTGGAAAATACATTAAATTGTATTGAAGAAGAAAAATTATCTATTTTGGCTCCTTCTACCACCCAAAAATACACATAACATTTTACTATTTTGAGTTAAGCTCTACCTACATGTAGATGAACGCACTCTCCCTAAAATTTATAGTACTTACAATACGGTTTCGTATTCGCTTTTTTCAGAAGTTATAATCAGAGCATTTTCCTGTGTCATTAAATAGTCTTTGAGAGTAGAACTTGAACGTTTGCATAATGTTCCAGTATGCATGTAAACATTCCCATACCATGAGATATTTTGGTTGCTAGTCTCAATAAGGCCATAATGAAATCTTTGTGCGTAAATATGTTTTACATGTCTCTAAATATTTCCTTAAGGCAGATCCTCAGCAGCAAAGTACCATTTTGAGACTCCAGATACATACTGCTAAACTGTTTTTCAGGAAAGTTGAGCGAATCTGCACTTTGGCCAGTGTTCTGTCTTGGCTGGTCACCAGATCCCCACTCACTCTGGATCTATCTAATTTTTCACAGACCGGACAATGCACTGGTTGATCGGATTTGTTTTAACTGCCTCCCAAGTGGTGCTTTCTGTCCTATCCCTACAATGTGACTTTTGGACACTTTTAGGACTAATTTGCTGTTTAAAGGGGAAAGCTTTTTTCCCTGAAGCGTACAGCTAGATTTCTATTCCGAAGAGATTTCAAAGGGTTGTTTGATGTTTATAGTGTTGCAAGTAAAGTTAAGTTCCTTAAATGTGGCATCCATTTTAAATGTGGTTTTTTAATTATTATTATTATTTAGCACTGTTCACACAAAACTAAAATCAAGCATCTCTCTTCCCCACAGTGTTTGGGGGCTTATCTAGCAGCAGTAATTCCAAACAAATATCCCAGTTAGTTGATCTTTGGGTGTTTGGAAAGCTATTTGAAATCTGGGCAGTTTTCCATTATGTTACACCTTCTGAAAATTATTTCTAAAAAATAAACCATGCTTTAGTTTTACTTTGTAGACAGGAGAATTTTATGTGTGTAGCTACCGCTTTCTTCATTTATCATTAAAAATGAATATTTTAAACTAGATGGTCACACTTGTTTGTATATAAAAGAAGATGTAATTATTTGTAGGATATTCTAATCCAATGGGATTTGGGGGTGTAGTTCTTCATTGGACATGCCTATTCCACTTTCATACTTCAACCAAAAAAAAAAAAAAAGAAAGAAAGAAAAAATTTTTAATCTTATTGGAATTTTAGAGTTAATGGCAAATTTATTCATTTCAGAACGAAATTTTTGACTCCCTCATTCTTAAATAAGGCATAAACAAATTACTTTCTCTCTTCTCAGTTCAGTTCAGGTTCACAGATGAGAACCAAATGCTAGATATTATGCAAGTGCACACACACACACACACGCGCACACACACACACACGCACACAGAGAACATAGTCGAACAGAGGCTGATCTCTTCCGGACCAATGCAATACAACGTGACGCTTCCTAAACACACTTTCGATCACCTTATGTGATATACTCACTAGGAGAGCCCCTTCCCCCAGGGAACAGGTAACTCAGAAAAACCACACCTGTTCTTTTAGGAACTGACCATTCGACAACCAATTTCCATTCAAGCATTCCTATTTCCACATGCGAATTTTCTGTGCCTGCCTCACATCTCAGCATCTCCTTCTTCATGTCTGCCTGGTGGTTGTAAATATTGATAAATATCAAGAAATAGGATGCAAGTAGATTGCAAAGTAAAACTGAAAACCTTAGAAAAAAAAACACCCAACAGATGCAGTTGTGGTGAAGTTGATGCAAGTGATATTGGAGCGAAGCGAAAGCCCCCTACAAAGCCCCATGAGGATGTGACAGAGTTGGACCTCAACACAAGAGGAGAAACTGACAGAGATAGTACATCAGGATAAGTGCTTCATAGAAGAACAGGTTATCTAACAGCAGCTTACTAAAGGACCTTGGTAAAAAAATGATAAAGGCTTCAGAAATATTTTTGCAAAAATAGCCTTTTTCACCACTGGGGTGCAAAAGTCAAGTAACTATGTCATATCACAAAATTTTATCATCCCAAAATCCAACATTCAGTTACTTCTTTGTTCTAGAATTAGGACATGTTTATAATTATATACATATAGGTATATAATTATAATTTATAATTATGCTCTTTTTTTTTTATTTTATTTATTTATTTGACAGAGAAAGATCGCAAGTAGAGAGGCAGGCAGAGAGAGAGAAAGAGAGAGAAGCAGGCTTCCCACTGAGCAAAGAGCCCAATGCGGGGCTGGATCCCAGGACCCTGAGATCACGACCTGAGCCAAAGGCAGAGGCTTAACCCACTGAGCCACCCAGGCGCCCCGTATGACTTCTTTTTTTAAATGATGACTTACGATATTTTATTTCCTAATTTGAAATCTTAATCAAGTCTTTCAATACAACTTATTACTCGATGTTGGTTTCTGTGTATTTTGGTTACCTACTGTTGTGTAACAAGCCAGCCCAAACCACAGGTTTCAAACAACCATTTTATTACGTCCCATAATTCTGCGGGTTGGCCAGATTCTACTGGGCTGTCTGTAGCTGTGCTTGCAGTCATGTGGGATCTTGGCTGGGTTAGAATGTTCAAGATGACTCACCCATTCATCTGGTACCTTCTGAGGGACAGCTGCAAGGCTGAGCTCAGAAGGGATGTGGAGGTGACTGGCTCTTACACTCCCCATGTGATCTGAGGGCCTCTCTTTCTCCACAAGAGAGGTAGCCAGACTTCTTACATCACAGCTAAGGTTTCTCTGAGGCACGAAAGCAGAAGCTACTTCCAAAGACTTGGGTCCCAAACACATGGCATCACTTCCATACTGTTGGTTCGACTGAGTCATGGGCGAGCTCGGCTTCACTTAGGAGGGAGTTGCACACAGATGTGAATGTTGGAAGGCACCGTTCACTGAAAGCCGTCTATGGATGCCAGTGAACACACTGTATTAAGTGCATTCATTTAAAAAGGCATTTCCAGTACTAGTTACCCATGGAAAATGAGGACCCCCTGTAGCCATCGCTTCGGTGGGTCATTTCCAAAAGCCTAATGAGCTGTGATGTCAATCGCAACAGTCAGTCTGCTTTTAAGAATCACAGGTCTCAAGCGAAGGAATTCGTTTGTAAGCAGATTACAGCCTGGGTTTGACTCATAAACTTCAGCCCCTTACTGTTAGGTTTATGAAAGAACAAGTGTAGGTGTATTTGCCTAGGGATACTCAGCAGATGTTTGGAAAATAATACAATGTTTGGTATATAATAATAATTTTGAACATTTGTATGTATTTTTTTTTAAGATTTTATTTATTTATTTGACAAAGAGAGAGAGATCACAAGTAGGCAGAGAGGCAGGCAGAGAGAGAGGAGGAAGCAGGCTCCCTGCTGAGCAGAGAACCCAGTGCAGGGCTCGATCCCAGGACCCTGGGATCATGACCTGAGCCGAAGGCAGAGGCTTTAACCCACTGAGCCACCCAGGCACCCTTGTATGTGTTTTATAATTTAGGTAGTGCTTTTAGGTGTCACCTTATTTGCTTTTCATTTCAAATCTTACATGTGAGATCAGGCAGATATGATTCCAGTTTTCAAGTGAGGAAACTAACTCATGGTAAAACTTAAATTTTTAAAAATATGTAAATTTTTCAGTTACACAAGTAGGAAACATTGGTGCCAGAACTCCAGGGTTCTTTCAGACCAGCCATCCCTCCTAGAGTTCTTTTGAACTGAGAAGGATCTCAAACTAAAACCCATTCATTCTCTCTCCATGTACATGTGTGTATGTATCCACATGTATATAAACTGTACATTAAAAAATCTTAATATGTACAGCCTTACTGATAGTTAATGAATGAAATTTATAGGTAATGAATGAAATTCATTCTCATTACATATATATGCATATAATATATAAATGTATATATATGTATATATCACATGTATAATATATGTATATGTATATATAAGGTATATATAAAATAATACATTTAGGGGCACCTGGGTGGCTCAATGGGTTAAAGCCTCTGCCTTCTGCTCAGGTCGTGATCCCAGGGTCCTGG